>CM040834.1:11940473-12183602 GCA_022828995.1 Vimba vimba | reverse complement strand
GGTTAGATTATTGTAATGCTATTATGGGTGGTTGCACTGCACGCTTCATAAACAAACTACAGCTGGTCCAAAATGCAGCAGCTAGAATTCTTACCAGAGCCAGGAAGTATGACCATTTTAGCCCGGTTCTGTCAACACTGCATTGGCTCCCTATATTAAACATCGTATACATTTTAAAATATTGCTGATCACTTTCAAAGCACTTAGTGGTTTAGCTCCCCAGTACTTGAGTGAGCTCTTAACGCATTATAGTCCTTCACGTCTATTGCGATCTCAAAATTCTGGCCAGTTCAAAATCGACTGCTGGCGGTAGATCCTTTTCCTATTTAGCACCAAAACTTTGGAACAATCTTCCTAACATTGCCCGGTAAGCAGATACACTCTGTCAGTTCAAATCTAGTCTAAAAACACATCTCTTTGGCCTAGCATAGACATAGACATAGACATAGACATTATAGACTTCTATAATGCAATGTTAGGCTGCATAGTTTAGATCAGCCGGAACCGGGAACACTCCCCATAAATCCTGATGTACCTGTTACATCATAAGAAGGAATGGGGTCTACGCTAACATTAGTCTCTCTGTTTACCTTAAATCCATTGAAAAACGTTGGGAAATTATAAACCTGAATTGTGAGAAGTCATGTACGTATACCAATGAAGCTCCAAATTATAAAGAGAAAATATAAAGGAGGATAGGACAGAAGTTAAGCATGACACATGTTCAAAGTTTAATGAGTCAGTTCCCAGGATAGTGGCTGCTGTAATCAAAAACAAAGCAACAACAAACAAAATAGTAATAACTGATTACATTGTAGTCCATGTACGCTTTATTTCCTGTGAGCTGTTTGTTTTTCTTTTGCAACAAATGTGACCCTGGACCACAAAACCACATGGGTAAATTTTTATACATCATCTGAAAGCTGAATAAATACACTTTCCATTGATGTATGGTTTGTTAGGATAGGACAATATTTGGCTGAGATACAGTACGACTATTTGAAGATCTGAAATCTGAGGGTGCAAAAAAAAAAAAAAAAATCTAAACATTGAGAAAATCGCCTTTAAAGTTGTCCATTTATGTTTGCGATTGTGCTGCATTCACTCACAAAAATAAATGTTTATGGTAGAAAAATTTACAAAATATCTTCATGGAACATGATCTTTATTTAATATCCTAATGATTTTTGGCATAAAAGAAACATCGATAATTTTGACCCATACAATGTATTATTGGCTATTGCCACAAATATACCCGTGTGACTTGTGACTGGTTTTATGATCCAGGGTCACAAATGATATACTGGAGTTTGTCTTTCTTCCCAGGCAATTTTGTCATTTTAATACATCTTAACCATGTTTAGTGTATTCTTTTCCCAATACATCACACTCCTCATATTTTGTTTGTTTATTGAACTTGAAGGGTCATTAAAGTTAAATATGTGAAAATATGCCCTCCGGACATCACTTTTAACTTCTACTGAATATATATTTCTGACCCCATTTATTTATTTATTTTTGTATGGTAGTATATGTATTAAATTATTTGCAATTAATTTTGCTTGCAAAAATATTATTTTCAGAATATACAGCGTTTGAATGGTTTTGTTATGGCATCTACGTCAATGGCATGGGCTCTTAAATGATAGTTCGCCCAAAAGTGAAAATTCAGTTACACTCTATGGTTCCATCCCTGCATAACTGACAAACTGGCCTTTTGTGGAAAACAAAACATGTTTTAGAAGTTATTTATTATTATTTAATAATACATCATTGTAATAATATAATAATTTCTCAAAAAAATTACATTTATTCACTTCATAACTTAGTTTGTGTCAACACCATCAGACGCATTTAAAAGCATGCTATTTTATTTTCAATCCATCTAACAACAGTGTAAATTCTTAAATTATGTAATAATGGTGTTCAGTAAAGGATAAGTGAAAAAATACATTCTCAAAATTTTTCCTTAGGGTTATTATGAACAATCCAGTTCCTACCTTTATTCTCTACCCTCCTTTTTAATATTAAACATAAATAATCAATGTTCTTAGATAAATCAGACATAATATCATGTAGTTCAGTTATGGTTTAATATTATAACACAATCATTTGAAAAAGAATTATAAAATATTTCTTTCAAAATGAACAGAAACCTTCATCTGACGGGTTAAAAAGTTGACAAAAACTTATCAAAGACTTAAACAAAGGTTCAACTGAGGTTACAACAACTGATTGACAAGACAACAAAACAAGACAACTAACTATTTTTTAAAACAATGTTTAATTTAATACAACAATCCTTCCAGTGGTTTGTTTTTCTCCTTACAGTATGTCTCCAGTAGCTCACATAATACAAGAAGCGTATGTTAGGTTGAGTGTAATGATAAGCATTAATATGTACCGCCCTGTAGCAGAAATAGAAATGTTCCCACTGTGAATCTAAAGGATCTGTAGCTTGTCTTTAAACTGCATCAATTATACATTTTATTTGTGCTGACCTGCATGACTTAAGCTGTGGGAAACTGGCATGTTCGCTCTCTATGAAGTCCATTACATCAGGGTTTGTTATTGCTGTGATCTCATGTATGTGACAGGTTTTATATAAAAAAATAAAATAAAAACAACAATACAATTAATAAGATACAAATTAATAATTTATAATAAGAACTATAATATTCCTCTCACCAGCTCCATTCACTTTGCCTGTCTCCTCAGCACTACAGTTCCCATAATCCTCTCTGGCACACCTGTTAGCCAATACCCTCATTATTATTGGACTAGCCAAGCAGGGTAGTACAACATATGGCAGTCTCTGGGGTGGTTCCAGCCTAGTTATACGGGGGAAAGAACACCAGCAGAGATGACAGAGCGAGAAATCTGGCAAAAGAAAGGCACTGAGGCCTCCTGAGAATTTGCAGCGCCGAGAACCAGCATGGGCTGCCCCGAGATACCAATTGTCCAGCCGCAAAGGTTCGGGATACGGTGGAGGGTTCCACTCGAGCCCGACACTTGTGGCAGCCCGGGAAAGCATAGCCGTGAGCTCTAGGTCTGACTTGGCCAACGCTGGCGCACCCAAAGGAGGCAGCGGAGTCGAATCATCATGCCCAGAGGACATTAGCTCACCCTCCGATGCAGCGACCAACGTCTGATCATCCGGTGGAGCTCCAAAAGAAAGACTGGGACCGCGTCGAACGGCCCAGTGCGCTCTCTTGGAGCGTTACAGAGGAGTGAGGGGCCCGAGGAGGTTGACTCGGCGGGTTACCTCTCACAGTGATCCTCAGGTCACCAAGGGTATTAACCAAAGTAGGCCTCTTCTGCTGGATACACAGCAGCTGGTACAATTATCGCATGCCAATGTGCATTGGCTCGTTTAGTTACACTCGAAGTAGATAGGCTCTCGAGCGAGATCCCCATTCGTCAGAATCACTTCTGGTGTACGTAATAGTGAGCTGACGAAGGGGAAGTGCAATTCAACTTTATTTCACAAGGTGACAATGTCTGATACACAATGATGAAGTGACGTTTCACCCGCAGGCAGAAAACAAAAGAACAGAAAGTATCATCAGCAAAACTTGAAGAGTGTGTGCACGCAACAGGAAGTAAGCACGAAGCACGCTTCGGAGCCATATTCGAGGCTAAGCGTATCCCATCATGCATTATGTTCGGGAACTCATGTGCCCCAAAAATCACGAGATGTAGAAGAAAAAATTCCACTGTAATTTAAATTAATTATATATATATATAATTTGGTAGTAAAAACATAGTGTTGCACATGTTATTGATGAAAATATGAGTATGGTATTTTAAAATGCAAAATATTGAAAATATAATAAATAAAAGCTCTGTAAACACTTTAAAGGGGTCATATAATGCCATTTTTCAAATAGTTAATTTTCAAGTTAATATGATTCTTTAGGGTCTAAATGAAAAGTTTGTAATATACTTTAAAAATTCTCATTAGTATTGTAAGAAAACACTTATTTTACCTGGTCAAAAACAGCTCTGTTTTCAGCATGCCATTTAAGTGCATGTGTCTTTAAATGATAATGAGCTATGCTCACCCTGCCCCTCTGTTCTGTGGGGCGTTTTGACACAACACACGTGGAGTGTTGCCTTGACAACAGTTGAGGGTATATTTTGGAGAAAGAATGGCAGCGGGAGTCTCTGAGGACACATCGGTGCAACCCATAGACAGTAAAAGAAATGGACACAGCGACCCCATTGGAACTCAATTGAGACAAGTGAAGCCCATTTTTAGCGATTTCTTAGCACTTCCTTTCCTGACGCGCAGACTCAAACCGAGCAAAGCGTTACACGGACCACGTGAGCAACCCGTCTGTCTTCTTTGTGCCAAGAGAAATCTGAATCATTCCCTTCCGAATCTTGCAGAGACGGAGAGTGTGAGTAGGAATTGTCCATGAGCTTGGAGCAGGAGCAACTTTTGCTAGGTATTCTGATTAATTATATTGTCATTTTGCCTCTACGTCCCCCCGATTGCCCGCGAGCTTCTCCTCCCGTCCATACGGTAATCTCTCTACTGTGCGACAGAGAGTCGCTTGGTTATGACGCAATCGTTAGCCTACTTTTACAAAAACTGCTTCTACGGGGCCATAACATAAGCTACAAGGTAATGGAGCATTTTATATATTGTCGTGTTTCTTTAGAAATAAATAATGGACAAATGGAGTCTTCAAACGCCTCAGATGTAAAGTTATTCGCTGTCAAAGTGACGCCAAAATGAATGGGAGTCAATGGGATGCTAACTGCAGGTGAAGTTCTGCTACAAGATGGTGGCACGCGGCCGGCTTCAACTTCCGGTCGACTTCCTTCCCGCTTGGTGCAACCGTATCAATTTGAACTGGAGACCCGGAACAAGATGACGGCCCCGAAGAAGTTCAACAATTAAGGCTCGAACAGGACATTTCTGAATGGTTGGTTAACGTAATGTCACTTTGATCTATCTTTGTATGTACTGGCAGGGTAGAGTAGTGAGATACGAACGCTATGTGTTTACTGATGTATATGGTAGTTCATTGACAGATTGATGTTACAGCTAATGGTCATGAAAAACTTTTTTTTGAAAACCCTCGTTTATAAAGCAGTCTGGTGAGAAATGATTTGCGCAAACATGAAAGCATTGACGTTGATCGTGGGGAATATTCCCTTCGAAAACAAAACTCAGCCACTGCGTCTTCAGCGGTTCGGATTTAGGAACATCAAAATGACTGCTGTGTTCCTTATTACACCCAAGAACAGAACACCACAATCGCTTAGATGCCATTCTGCTCCAGCGTATCAACAATGCGGCCTATGATGACAGCTCGCTCAGGGCGGGTCTGTGTTGAAACGCTGCTCTCAATTAACAGTCATGGCATTTAAAAAAAAAAAAAAAAAACACTGGATGGATTTTTATCATTATATGATGGTTGTGTACAGGCACTGCCAACACACATTTCAGTACAATCAACTTGTAAAAGTGCATGTACCATTATATGACCCCTTTAAGACTATGGGCCCTATCATACACCCGACGCAATGCAGCGGTAAGCGTGACGCAAGTGTTTTTTGCTAGTTTCAGTCCGATGCAGTTATCATTTTTCACGTCTTGTGCCACATTGTTTAAATAGCAAATGTATTTGCTTCCCATGGGCGTGCTAGCCAGAAAACGAGATGTGTTCTGGCGCGTTGCTATTTTGAGGCAACAGAAATAGACTGCGCCATTGACCTACTGAAACCTGGTCTAAAGTCAATGGCGCAGTATTTTTTTTGTTATTTAATGAGCGTGTTAGTAATGTGCGCCTATAGGCGGGTCCACAACGCGCGTACACTCTGCTTATTAAACACACAGGGACGCACAGCAGCACACAAACATGCCAAATATTTAAAATAAAAGGATTACAATGTAAAAGATTATTATTGTGTACATAAAGATATGGTGGAATCCGGCTTGTCCCGCAGATGGTCTGCTTGCGCACTGTTACCTAGCGCACGAGCAGTTCCGTTTGCGCTCTGGAGATGCGTTCGGTCTTTCCACTATCAAATTCCATTATGTAAATAGCAAATCTGCCAATGGCGTGAGCGCAACTGGCATTTAAAGGGAATGGAAGATGAGACTCTGATTGGTTTAATGCACGTAAATCCCAAAACACACTCATTACTCATTATGAGAATAGGGACAACCCTTTTAGACCATGCGCCTGACGCGCCGACCATTTTTCCCGTCGTTAAACTAGCAAAAGTGGATTCGGACACGCCCTAAGTGAACTTGCGCCGTGTGCTTTAGACCAATGGCTTAGATCGTTAAAATAGTGCCCTATAAGTGAAAAGTGTGTCCCATTGAGTAATCAAAAGTTATACACACACTTGCAGTCTTTACACCTACTTGAACACTTAGGCCAAATAGAGGAAATACGTCATGCAAGTAGATAAGTGGGCAAGTGTGGGTATTTGGACAAGGCATATGTATCCTACTGTGATATCCACAATGAGCAGGAAATAGGAAAGGGGTCCTCAGTTAAAAATGACCATGACATTACATGATTTATTAAGAATTATAAAAAAAAATCCTGACAGAGTAGATGCAAAATGAGGACACTAATCTTTGATAAGCATTTTTATGGAAAATATTATTCAAGATTTTCGTATTGTTTGCCTTTCCATTTAAATGTATGTTTTTGAATTTGTTATATTTTTAAACAGTTTGTTTGGCAGTTTTACATTGTGACCTCATGCCGATGACAGGTTAAATTGCATGTATTTTCCGAGTATAGAGAATGTATTTCAAATAATACTAAAGAAATTGTTTAAAAATAAAAGCAATGAATTTGTTGAGTATCCAGATTTCCTTCAGTTGTAACTTTTTATATTTTTTATTTTGATGAATTTCATTATTTTTAACATAAAAAGGGCTTTTGTGTGCAGGACATATATATATATATATATATATATATATATATAATTTTTTTTTTTTTTTTTTTTTTTTTTTTATTGTACATGTTCATATATATGTATATGTATTGTCAATATATGAAACAATACATTTCTTTAGAATTTATATGGATGTCAAAGAAAAAGACAAGGTTGGTAATATTTTATCTGTCTGACAAAGATCTCTCAAATGACTCAAACAAGTTCTCTGTAAAGGTTTGTCCTTTGTTCTATCTTCAAGGACTGATCCTTCTGTAGGATCGAATTGTTTTATTTATTTTAATTTTATTTTTTGTAAAAGCAGCTATGGCACAGTTACTAATCAATATAAACTTAAAAGTACCTTTACGCCTCATATCTCCAACTCCTCTGTAAACACATTTTGTTGCTGTTGGAAAATTAGATTTATAAAATGTTACTGGAAAACCTATTTGAGTAGAGAAATCTTAATAGATGTCAAAACATGGCTTTAGAAGACTTACATGACAGCAGGGTTGTAGGAAGAACAGGAGGATGAAGATCTGGTTCAAAAGGCTTTAATAATCCACACGAGTAAATAAAACACAAGGCAGGCAACCAAGTACAACACAGACGTAAATGTGACCAGACAAAGTATGTGTGTTTGGTGTTGGTCTTTATAGAGGAACTGATGGAACTGATGGCAGACAGGTGTGGTGATTGCGAGGTGTGCACAAGTGGTGACCAGAGAGGATTATGGGAGTTGTAGGCTGCACCTGAAAACCTAGACAACTGACTTGTTGTCTGCATGCCCTGTCAGGCAATGACTTAGCAGGCAGCGTTTATGCATGAAGAAACCCAACCCGATCTCACGGCAATTCGTACAAATTTTACAAGGTGGCTAATTCGTATGAATTCATATGACCTCACTCGTACGAATTTGCAAAATTTTTGCTAAATCGTACATATTTTACGAGTTGCCCAAGTCGTACGAATGACCTACCCGTGACCCCGTCCCTAAGCCTACCCATCACTGGGGTTTAGACAAATGAGGAGTGAGGTCGTAAGAATTAGCCACCTTTTACTCACTCATACGAATTGGTCGTGAGATAGCGTTGAGATACCTCACAAAACTGATTTCAGACTGACTTCTGAGGCAGCGTAACAATTTAATGATCGATAGCAAAGCTTTGCTGACAAAAAATTACTATCTTCTTGCTAGATATGTCAATAAAAGTGGGAAAAGTTGGTCAAAATGTACACTTTACACAAAAACTGACCACCAACCTTAAATTTCAGATGCCATCTTTATTTTTTAACTCAACAGTCAGGGAATGGAACGCAAAGGATTGTGGGATATCAAAGGAAGGGAAGGATACAGTACATATCCTGAGAGATGAAGGTCTCTCAGGAGAAAGGATGTGGCACGATCATTGGATTCGGACGTGCCTTGTTACCTTCCTACCTCCGTATCATGCCTACGGAGGAGGCATTTTTCAGTTTTCGAATGCAGACGTAGTGTGCTGTGGTGACTGGTCTGGTGACTGAGGATTGGACAACTATAGAATACAAATTCCAGCTAGACAAAATGTTAAATAGAGGGGTTGAAGAAAAGTAGATAATATTTCAAATGGTAAACAAATCATCATCCAGTTATCCCAGTACTTTATGCTCTACCTAAAATACATAAATCTGCAGATCCTCCTTATCGACCTATAGTTTCTGGCATAGGTTCTCTCACTGAAAAGTTATCTGTATTTATAGATTTTATTTTACAACCCTTAGTGAAACAACTACCCTCTTATTTTTACCTTCTATTTTTTTTTTTTTTTTTTTAAATAAACTAAAAATGCATTCAAATTTAGAAGACTTAGACTGGATTGTAACATTAGATGTAACATCTTTATATGGGTGGGAGACATATAAGCCTGAAAAAAGTTTTTATTTTTTACTTCAAATATTAGGCAAAAAAAATATTGAGTTGTGTTGTACTGACTCTTGCATTTCCCACAATATATGTGGTCTTTTAGATTTTGTATTTGAAATTGGATTTATTCACCAATTTGTTGCATTCGTGCCTAAAATTGTCATATGGTGTGACATAAAAGTTATTCTATATAAAATGAAAATGGGATATACTCTCCCTAAGTAACTAACTTCAACATAAATTGTTTTCATTACTATCTTAAGATTTAACATTTCTTTTATGCAGATTCATTAGATTTTGTATTGTTTTTCTAAACCATCATGCAAAGTAAGTCATCTCTCCTCAGCCTTTCCAGATATTTTAGATTAATTATGTTAAATCCGGTTATAAATCTATGAAAATGCTTGTGACTCTTGCTGATACTATTTCTCTTGTGTTCCGTTGACTTTTTTATGATTTATAATTAAGAAAGTATTTTTACTGGCACAATTCTGAATGTCACACCAAATTATATAGTGTCACGCTATATGATTAACTGCACCACTCCACAATTTGTCAATGCAAAAAACTGTATTTTATTTGCATTCAACATTCAATTAATTCAATTCAGTTAACATTAATCAAAAAACATACTAACATTGTTTTAAAACTTTTAAAACGATAAGAAACTCATAAATACACTCACCTAAAGGATTATTAGGAACACCTGTTCAATTTCTCATTAATGCAATTATCTAATCAACCAATCACATGGCAGTTGCTTCAATGCATTTAGGGGTGTGGTCCTGGTCAAGACAATCTCCTGAACTCCAAACTGAATGTCAGAATGGGAAAGAAAGGTGATTTAAGCAATTTTGAGCATGGCATGGTTGTTGGTGCCAGACGGGCCGGTCTGAGTATTTCACAATCTGCTCAGTTACTGGGATTTTCACGCACAACCATTTCTAGGGTTTACAAAGAATGGTGTGAAAAGGGAAAAACATCCAGTATGCGGCAGTCCTGTGGGCGAAAATGCCTTGTTGATGCTAGAGGTCAGAGGAGAATGGGCCGACTGATTCAAGCTGATAGAAGAGCAACTTTGACTGAAATAACCACTCGTTACAACCGAGGTATGCAGCAAAGCATTTGTGAAGCCACAACACGCACAACCTTGAGGCGGATGGGCTACAACAGCAGAAGACCCCACCGGGTACCACTCATCTCCACTACAAATAGGAAAAAGAGGCTACAATTTGCACAAGCTCATCAAAATTGGACTGTTGAAGACTGGAAAAATGTTGCCTGGTCTGATGAGTCTCGATTTCTGTTGAGACATTCAGATGGTAGAGTCAGAATTTGGCGTAAACTGAATGAGAACATGGATCCATCATGCCTTGTTACCACTGTGCAGGCTGGTGGTGGTGGTGTAATGGTGTGGGGGATGTTTTCTTGGCACACTTTAGGCCCCTTAGTGCCAATTGGGCATCGTTTAAATGCCACGGCCTACCTGAGCATTGTTTCTGACCATGTCCATCCCTTTATGACCACCATGTACCCATCCTCTGATGGCTACTTCCAGCAGGATAATGCACCATGTCACAAAGCTCGAAATCATTTCAAATTGGTTTCTTGAACATGACAATGAGTTCACTGTACTAAAATGGCCCCCACAGTCACCAGATCTCAACCCAATAGAGCATCTTTGGGATGTGGTGGAACGGGAGCTTCGTGCCCTGGATGTGCATCCCACATATCTCCATCAACTGCAAGATGCTATCCTATCAATATGGGCCAACATTTCTAAAGAATGCTTTCAGCACCTTGTTGATTCAATGCCACGTAAAATTAAGGCAGTTCTGAAGGCGAAAGGGGGTCAAACACAGTATTAGTATGGTGTTCCTAATAATCCTTTAGGTGAGTGTATGAGTAAATCAAACACCATCTCACTTCAAGAACATTAAATTAAGTATAAAATTTAAAAGAAATACATTAATTGTATAGGTAATTTAATGTTCACTATTAAACATTCACTATTATCATTGAATATGTTTTGAATAGTTATTTATTTATCATTAAAAAAGGTGCATGTAATATTGTGTGACAAATATATCATATGGTGTGACTTAGAAAAACAGTCACACCATATGATACAGTGTCACACCATATGACGTTTTGTTCAGTTAAGATAATCTCTTGGTTAACTAAAAACAGCTAGCTTATACTTAGCATGAAAATTGCCACATGGCAGGAATGATTTTTAAGAATTAATAAGTAAAATTCGTATAAAAGTGTTTCATTTTTATGTAAATAATGTCACACCATAAGACACAAAAAACTGACCACTAGTGAGCATATCAGATACAGAGCTTTTTAATTAAAAATTAAAAAGCCAGAACTCAACTCTTGACCTTGCAAACCACTCTAGAGATGACACTGCAACTTCCTGGTTGAGTGTGGACCTCTTCATCATAATGATGTCCAAATTATTGCCCGTTCAAAATATAGATTGCAGTGCCACACCATATGACGCCCATTTTACGGACAAAATGTATTTGGCCAGAACTTGCTTTAAAATCATACACAGACATCAACACTTTCTGTGTCTGTTGAAATGGCCTAATTCTGTTACTTAAACTGTAAATCTATCAATTATTTATACTTTGCTGATATATATTGTCATATTAGTAAGGTCACACATATCCCGGACAGTCACACCACATGACAATTTTGATGTTTAGATAAAAATTTGAAGTAGAGGTCTTTATACACCAACTACAGCTATGGTATGCTGTAATAATATCTTGTCAGAGGAACAACATGAAGATATATATTTTTAACAAATATCCATTTTTATTAGGTTATGACATCATGGACGGGTAGAATTGCATGTCATGTCTCCCACCCATATACTTATATTCCACATAAAGAAGGTCTGGAATCCTTGGATTATTTTCTTAAAACTCTTCAGAACCAAAAATTACCCACACAGTTCATTTTGGATCAAAATTCATGGTCAAATTCATATTTTCCCCCAAAATTGTTTTTTATTTGATAAATAAATCTGCAGATACAAGGCACTGCCATGGGGACACCTCTGGCACCAAGTTATGCTAATTTGTTCATGGGTACATTTTAATTGGGCTTTCTTTTTAACAATATTCCTTTTGGACGTACATCAAGTACTGGGCTAGATAGATTGATGATTGTTTTCTCATTTGGAAAGGTAGTGAAGAGGAATTGCATGAATTTGTGCGGTTTTTGAATTCAAGATTTGATTCCATTACTTTTTCAGTTGAATTTAAATAGTCATCTATTAATTTTCTAGATGTGTTGATATCAAAAATTAACAATACTATCTCCACCACAGTTTTTCGAAAACAACTGACAAAAATACATTACTTTCTCCTGTCAGTCATCACCCACTACCTCTGAAAAAGGGTTTAAGCCTATTTTATAGACTTAAGCCCTATTCGGACGGGACTAGTTTTCCAAACGACGTTTGAGTTACAATTCTTATCAACCTACGTCTGTGGTTTCATGTACGGATTCGGACGGGACTAACATCTCCGTGTTTATTACCGAGGTAGGAGCTGGTGCGCTCCTCCTTAGCACTTGGTGCAGTTGTCATGCTGCAAACTATATACAAGTACATTTCAGGAATATAACTTAAAAACTGCCATTGAACACAATTTATGAAATTTGATCAAATGTATTTTGAAATTAAGTACTTTGAAATATAAAGTAAAACGTCCTAACGTATTTAGTGTTTTGTAAACATTTTATAAAAATTGTAGTATAAAAAAACTAAAAATAGATTTATCATCATGATTTTATAGAACTGGGTTCTTATAATAAAGCCACTGGAATAAAAAGTTTTAACTTATATAATTTACACGTTATGTAATTAAGTGCAGAAATGAACATAATCTTACCTGAAACTGATATTACAGTAGCCAGTCTTAACAGTTTACGTGATTTGGCTCTTCTTGTTGATTTCATTTTTTTATTTCTTCGCAGTGTACCGAACACATCTACATCCATTATCGGTGCGCAAAAAGCAGAAACTTGAATACCGGCGCTATAGCGAGAGATTGTACGGTAGTTCACGGTGACCAAAATGCACAAGAAAAAGCGTTTTGGAAAAAAACATTTTCGGCAATCACAGGCATTCGCGTTCGGACGGGATTAGATTTCTCTGAGGACCGCCGAGTTTGACGAAAAACAGTAGGCCTAGGTAATTTGCTCTGGAATTTTTACAGAGGTCGTGTGAGAAAAAGACAGACATGGCAGATTCGGACAGGATTAAAATCTCAAAGTACGTCTGTGAAACAGAAATTTCTCTAACGTCCCCCTGTGAAACTAGTCCCGTCCGAATAGGGCTTTAGACGCATTTCCAACTCAGAGGAGAAATTTGATATGTTGATTTAGTTCAAGAGGATATCCACATAATTGGTTTCAATCAGCACTTGAAAAAGTAAATAAATCTGAGAGACTCAAATTATTAAATAATGATCAAAGAAAACAAAAACAATAATTTTCAGTAAATTATATTCTGCCTTATGAGAAATAGTCATTAAATCAAATCAATTGTGAATAAATATTGGTTTATTTTAGCTTTGGACCCTTCCTTAAAATATGTTTTTTTTTAACAACCACCGATATTCACCAATAAAAGATCCCAAAACTTGGCAAATATGCGAGTCAGATCAGATGTCGTGTGTGATGACAAAAAAAAGCATACATACAAGGTTGTTTTCCATGTCAAAACTGTACATCATGTTCTTCAATATCACAATGTAAAAACTTTACGTTTTTCAACACAAACACACACAAAAAAAAAGAAGAAAAAAAATCTTATTAAATAAAAATTCATATTAAATCTTGTATAACATTCTCTACAAATTTTGTATCTATTTACTTCAATGCCCATGCCCACAGACGTATGTCAGAAAAACGTTGAGGTCACTGATGATTAGAATTAGTGAGCATAAATCAGCTATTCGAAGACGCAATGTCACTTATTCGGCTGCCAGACATTTTATTGATCATTATCACAAAACTGAACAACTCAAATGCATAGGTATTGAGGAAGTGATGCATTTTCGGCAGGGTGGAAACATTAAGACTCAGAGACGTTTTTGGATGTTTCATTTAAAGACTATGTCTCCTTTGGGTTTAAATGAAGACTTTGATTTATCATGTTTCTTTTAGTCAAAAATCTGAGTACTTTAGGCAGGTAATGTAGTCAAACACTGAGCAAATAGTAAATCATCATAATTCATGTTTTTATGAAGCCTTCATGCACCACCTACTGAAAATAAAGGAGAGAAACATCCCTAACCAGGTCTGATTATTACAAAGCAAATTACCAAAATTCCCCATGGGATCCGACTCAATCAATTGCTGTCTTTTAGTGCTTGCCATTAATTGTTCCTGAATTTCCCCAGGCGCTTCAACATGGAGATTTCTATCCATGATTAAATTAAAGATCTTGTTCTGTCAGGCTTGTTTCATAGCTCTTATAAAGTCACATAGAGTGAGGTATTTCATCATTTATAAGAGCTATGAAACAAGCCTGACAGAACAAGATCTTTAATTTAATCATGGATAAAAATCTCCATGTTGAAGTGCCCAGGGAAATTCAGGAACAATTAATGGCAACTATTATTTATATATCTTTCTTTCTTTCTTTCTTTCTTTCTTTCTTTCTTTCTTTCTTTCTTTCTTTCTTTCTTTCTTTCTTAAATCTAAATTTAAATTTCCAAGCACCCCAGGCATACACGTACCCCTGGTAAGGAATCACTGCTTTAATGATAGGTAAGATCAGTGAGAAGAATTTTGGAGCTTGACGTATTTTTTTTTTTTTCTTTCTGACAGACCAGAAACCAATGATTAGAACTTCAATCTCATTCAGCTGCACAAGAGACTTTTGACTTTGACTTTTGACTTCACTGTCAATGGGAACTGTTTTTCTTAACCAAATGCATCACCCTCAGTCATCACACACAGGAAACAAAATTTGCAAAAAACACTATTCTTCACTGACCTGCAAAACTGCCCACACAGAATTGAGTCTAATTCTGGGAAACAAGAAAGTTTATTCACTAGGTTTGATATGAAACATTTCCTCTCAGGTCAGGACAAAGGAGATTGGATTGCACATTGTTGACAATCATTTTTCTGGTTGCCCCTCAAAGATTCTATTTTGAAGTTGATGAGATTATATTTCATATAGAGATTGAGGCGGTAACCTTGACTCTGTGTTTACAGTAGTTCTGGAATAGCTGTATTTTATCTGATTAGTTTTCTCAGAGGCACACAGACTATGTAAAGAGGAGATATGGAGCTATACGGACACCTGAATGTAATACTTTAGGGACTGGTAACAGTATTTTTACTTTTGCTTCTGATAAAAAAAAAAAAAAGAGACGAAACAAATATAATTACATTGCATACTTTGAAAAGCTTTGATTTACTGTACAAACATAATACCTCAATATAAAATGACTCTCTTAATTCTATCCTTATGAATCTAGAAAAAAGAAAAGATTTTTTCCTTTTTCTTTTGACACATGGGCAAATATATATATATATATATATATATATATATATATATATATATATATATATATATATATATATATATATATATATATATATATATATATATATATGATTGTTATTGTACAAGTATGCTCATTTTATTCCAACATTTGTCTGCATGTTTTCAGATTGATGGATTCAAGTTGAACTTCATTTCCTCATTTCTACTGAGTAGCTTTGTTTAGGTGTGAGTCAGATTTCATTCTAGAATATGCGAGTGAGTGGTTTGTAAAGCAGCTCTTATCAGTGAACAGACCAAGAGCATGAAGAGAGCAGTAACACTTGCTCCGGGCTCAAGAAAGGCACACGCAATGAGTGTTATGTCCTGAATGTTTTCTAATTGTATTTAATAAAAAAAAAAGACCTCTCCCTTTGAATTTTTCAGTTTCATTCCCTTGGATTATATGTGTAGGATCCAACAACGCACTGCAAGGATCCAACAATATTAACTTTTTGTTACACTTTTTTGATGAATTTTATTTCTATAATTTTTCTATAATCTATAATATATATAAAAGATTACTTTTATATATACTTTTAAATATATATTATAAAGCTTTATTTAGCTTTAGGAAAATTAAGGATTGGACATAGATTGGAAAGTTAAGTTTTTTGGAATGGACTCACTAAACTTTGCCCATGTGTCATGCTTAACTTTCCAACCCTCCTTAAGGTTTTCAATGGCTTTAAGGTCACAGGACTGAGGGGGACTTGAAGATTTCAAAATGCTGAGCATGAACACTTTCATTGTGCGCAACTTTGTTGCATGTGCTGTGTGTTTTCTCTTTGACCTCTTTGACCTAGCATTCACATAATGCATTATAGACTTCTATAATCCAATGTTAGGCTGCATAGATTAGGTCAGCTGGAACCGGGAACACTTCCCATAAATCCTGATGTACTCGTTACATCATAAGAAGAATGGCATCTACGCTAATTTTAGTGTCTTTGTTTATCCCGAGGTTTTCCCGCAGCCTGCCGGATCCAGGCCGTATCCAGATCTGATGAAGGACCTTCGCCTGGACCCGATGAGAACGCAGTGCTGAAGTGCCAACTAGTCTCTCCCTATGGAGGATCCCTTTACCACTCTACAGATAAAGCGTTGTCGGGAAATTCGTTTTGCGTACCTACCCCGAAGTGACAAAATAAAATAAAATTCTGTATCAAAATTTATAAGGAAAGACCAGTTCCAGTATTTAGGCTTGGTCTGTAGGGAATTCCAAACCTGCGCACATATATTCAAACGCACATAACTATAGAACCAATTCTTAATGCGCATGTGAACGCCATCAGTGTTTATCACAGGTTTGTGTTTAAAGTCTGTGTAGAGAGAATGGTGTCATCTTAGCGGCCCCTAATTTAATAACAAATGATCATTGCGACGGAAGCGAATCAATCACAACTAACTTTAGCTGGAAAATAACTTTATTAAAGAACCGCTATAAAGCCAAAACAATCTCTGTTATCTTAAATTATACGCTTATCTCTGTAAAGCTGCTTTGAAACCTACATTGTTAAAAGCGCTATATAAATGAGGATGACTTGTTTTGGATCATTATCACGTTGGAAAATACACATTTAATCTTCAAACAGATCCTCCATACTTGGCTACATTCTGCTCAGCAGGATTCCCAAGTATTGATCCATTTTCAAAGTGCCAGCAACTTTGTAGATCTATCCAACACTTGCTGCAGACATGCGTTCCCAATTCCATTATGTTACCCCTGCAGTGCTTAATGGCCCCACACATGCATCTGGTATTAATTGAGGAATCTAGGAGTAATTTTTGATGCCAATCTAACGTTTGATGTTCTGAATACTGTTAAAATTTCATTCTTCCATCTTAGAAATATTGCCAGATTGGGTCCAATGCTGTCGTTTACTATTGCTGAGAGATTGATAAACCCTTTTGTGTTTTCCCGTATCGATTACTGGAATGCCTTGTTAGCTGGCGTGTCAAAAGCTACCTTAAACAGAATGCAGGTTTTGCAAAATTCGGCTGCCAGAATCCTTACTAGAACTAATATACGAGTCTTTGCACTGGCTTCCCATTAGGTTTAGGGTGGACTTCAAAATTTTGATGCTAACTTACAAGGCACTGCATGGTTTGGCACCTCAATACTTGACCGAGCTTTTTACTCCATATACTCCAAAACGTGATCTTCGTTCTTCGGAAACTGGTCTTTTAACTGTTCCCTCAACTCGTTTAAGATTAATGGGAGACAGGGCTTTTTCTTCATTAGCTCCAAAACTTTGGAATTGAGATTAGGCAAGCTAAATATTTTGGTATTTTTAAATCACAGCTTAAAACAATTTTTTTTAGGTTAGCTTTTAATTGATTTATTGTCTTTTATGTTTATTATACAGTGCATTATGTCTCTTTGTGTGCTGTATCTTTGTTGTTTTAATTGTTTCGGTACAGCGCTTTGAGATGTACATTTAAAGGTGCTATAGAAAATAAAGGTTATTATTATTATATTATATTATTAAAACACTCAAGTCCTTTCCTACAAACATACCTGACACCATCCAATGCTAGGTTGTTAAATTTTGACTTGTTGGACTGCAGAACTTGGCTCCATCTTCCACACTCCAATCCTTATGTTCTTTGGCAAATGCAAGGTGTTTTTTTGCAGTTGATAAAACTAATAAATGGTATCTTTACTGGTAGACAACCTCTCAAACCAGTCTCTTATAGCTGTTGGCTTACAGCTCAATATTAAATTGGAGATTAGATGTCTCATCCAGGTCTATAGAAGTTGTTTTGAGGTGGTCCCACATTCAGGGGAATTTCATCCTCCTGTCAAAATGCTCACTCTTCCTTGACTAGCCACAGCACGTTGCCATTTTCTAGCCTGGCTAACGTCAGACCACTTTCTCTTTGAGACGTGGTCTGGGAACTACATGTGCATTTTCTCGTATTTGAGGTGTGGTTTACGAATGCCCAGAGCCGTTTATTGGGCGCTACAAATGTCTATCAAATGCGCCTGTACGTAGCTCATAGCCAATCGTTTCAATTATACCAGATGACGTATGTAGAGCGACAGATATTCAACGAAGAAGACGACGATGGGTCAGAGATTTATGTGTACACCACCCAGATAGCAGACCAACATTGAATCTACATTGAATCAATGTTAATGTATTAACCAAAAGATCATTGAATCAATGTTGAAATTTAACATTGATTTTTCATCAGGTTTGCACCCTGAAATAATGTTATTTCAACGATGAAAAATCAATCAATATGGTCATAAAATCAATATTATTTCAACCATAATTAAATCACTTATTTAACATTGAATCAACATAGAAACAATATAAAATCAATCTTGCTTTATGTACAGCAAGATTATATGCTAGTTTATCATGCTTGTACTGTGCTTGAATTTTTAAATGACTCATTTCAGACAGAGACCATGTACGGTTGCAATTAAATATGTTTTTAATCAAAATGTTATTCAAAGTAAACTACATCCTTCAGTTTACAAGTAAATGTATTATTTATGCCCCCAAAACTGAACAGGAAATATCACATTCATAAAAAAATTGCATTTCGTGGTGACAAAGACAAAAACAGCACAGTACTACAGTAAGAAAGAATGAAACATTACTCTGATAAATTTTTCAAATTCAATTTTATTTAGCACATTTAGAACAGACCAAAATGCTTTACAGAAGAACAACATGGGTCCGAAGAACAACAGTCCTGCATGGGTCCGATTTTGTAAATCCGCACCCGCCCGTACCCGCAATGCTTAAAACCGCACCCGACCCGTTTTCCGACAGCAGCACTAATTAAAATCTGCACCCGACCCGCTTAAAATAGAACCGACACCCGACCCGCACCCGAAATAAAATCAGTTTAGACTATCACATTATAGACACACTTACAAAAATGTTTATTGCCAGATCATACAGAAGTTATTACACGACAATTAACACAAGGACAACTTCAGCCAAAGCTGTCAAAAGGCCGGTACATGAAGAACATGGCTAACGTTACCACAAAACTGAGTAGCCTTATCACATTTTACCAGTCGAACAGACGCGGCTACAACACTATATGCCACGCAATTTCGTCTAGCCTACATCTGACCATTTTGGTTCAAACACGCCCTGCACACCACACATACTTAGCAGTGTTAAATATGAAAAATACCGTTCGATAGAACTGCTTTGTTACCACAGTTCCTGCGTGCTTCCTCGGGGATGAAGTTCCACATTTGCGGCTATCCAACACGAAAATGTTTGCAGCAAAGCCTTTCACAAGATTTTCTTCAGATAACTCCAAATTTCTCCCACACACTGGACTTGATTTTTGATGACGTATTGTCGACAACTTTCCACTAACTATTCTTTTCTTCAACTCGTCAGCATCTATCTCGACGACTGCAAGCAGATCGCGCGCGCGGTTATGATGAATTTTTAAAAGTGAAAGTAGC
Organism: Vimba vimba; assembly: GCA_022828995.1. Lineage (NCBI taxonomy): Eukaryota > Metazoa > Chordata > Actinopteri > Cypriniformes > Leuciscidae > Vimba > Vimba vimba. The sequence goes on along the minus strand of CM040834.1, from coordinate 12,163,760 downwards.
CTAGGTAACGTTATAGATCCTGGGAGGGCGTGGCACGTCGGCACAAATAAACTGATGTGGATTTTAAATTATTTTATCAACTTGAAATACAGGCATATTTTTGTAGATGTGTTCCTTAAAATATGCATATATTTTTACGTCTGTCATGGATCCATAGATATAAACAAACTGCTTCGGTGTGTCGCACAAATGTCGTCATCGTCTTGCTGCTCCCTCCCCGTTCTGTGATTGGTTCCCTAGCTGGGAGGAAAATCTGGTCCATGGTGTCCAGACTGCCTAGCATCGTGAATAAAATTGCGCTGCGCTCAAGGCAGCATGGGGAAACCCAGGCTAGCCATTTTCACTAAAACCCACAAAATAACATCTAATGATATAGCTAATAACCACAACATAGTGACCATATCATCAAAGATGATTAACAATTAGCATACAGTTGGATTGGCGGAATGATTCTGTTCTGGGCAAGAACTGCCCCTCCATATGGCCTAGCATGGATAAGAGCAAAGAGTGCAGCGATAACCCCAATAGGGTAAACCAAAATAAATTATATAATTTATGCAGATATCATTAATGTTCTCAATAACTGCTTGATAAAAACCCTGAGGAAAAACTAACTTTATGATCTTGATGAATAAAGCACCCATGTTTAAAACTATAACTAACTGAACATGACATAATAACACTGATCCTTAAACTAACCAGGACCTGCTGTTGCTCATCTTTCTTTTAAAGTCAGTGAGTCTGTAAGTGATTCAGACTGTCAGTGGTCACAGTGGTGCAGCTCAGTGAAGGTAAGCTTAGGACCCTGGGGAATTGCTGCACACAAAAGGAACAACTCCTGTCAATCAAAGCCCACAGAAACATGAGGCCAAGACAGTGAAGAGTACAGAAACTTCAGTGCAGAGGTCACTTTCAAATGAGCAGTGTTATGAAACTTTATGCACATAAACAGACAAGCACTCAGAGAAAGACAGACTGCTGCTTTTGTTCTGACAAAAAAGTACTGATCAACTGAGAACATTGTGTTTCTGTGATAGATCCTACTAGTCACATAGTCACAGCTGGCACAGCTTGTCACACTAGCTACATATTTAGTATCACACACTAGCGACACATTCTGTATTTTTTACTTTTGAGTGGGCAGTAACTATGATCCCAATGTTTACACACATTTCAGTTGACATATTCATCACATTTTCTATATATACATTTGCACAGACAAACATTCAATATTTAACCCTTGTGCATCCTTGAGGACATTTTTGGCTTTTTCAGTTTTGTTTTTTTGATCACTTTGCCTGTGTTAATGCTAACTGCATAAAATTTGGCACGGGTGTGTATTTTTATTGGAATTTTACTATTTCATCATCATTTTCTTTAAAAAATCTATTTTGCACTAGTTACACAAAATACTTCCTCTCAGGACCTTAAGGACAAAAATGTCCCCATTGAAACCCATTAAAACTGCATTTTTTAATCCCTGTGCCGTTTAACTATAAAATGATGCAATCTTTTTTAATAGGCTTTCATTCTGTTGGCAAGGCTTCAAAATTGACATTTTTCCATTTTTTATCAGATGGTGCCATTTTTTCAGGTTAGGCCTATAAAGCAAATACTCGCTTTATTCCTGTTTTCTGCTTCGGCATATTATAGAGCCAACTGGATAAATTATGCAACGATAATTGTGTGGGTTTGTTGGTATGGATGTCTAAGTGTGGTTGGTATGTGTGTTATAAAAAAAAAATGTGTTTGTGTGCATGTGTGTGCTTGTAATATTTGAGAGAGAAAAACTCAACTGCAAATCGAAAATCCAATCACTGTGTTCACCAGTGGAGTTTTGCTGGCATCCAATGGGGAAAGTCTGGTACTGCGCCCAAACAAAATCTTACTGAAAGCTCATTTTTTGAGATATCATCCTCAAATTTGGAACACAACCTGTTTAGATTTATGGCTTTGAATTTATATCAGTTTTAGAGTTCCAAATGTTTCATAAAATATATATTTTATATAAAATATTGATTATAATGTTCATAAATATTTTTCATAAACTTAAACTTCTATAACATTTTTTTGGTTGCACTTTTTTTCAATTTTTTCACTTCAACAACAATCTGCCAAGGGTCTTCTTTAAAATGAGACCAAACTTAAGTATTTGCTCCCAAGCATAACATTTTTATGAGAGTTTTTTTAACTTGGACATTTTTGTCCCTTTTGGACCTATGAGTAAGTTTTTTTATTTTTTTTATGTTAACTGCATTAATTTTGGCACAGGTGTCTATTTTTATTGTAATTTTACTATTTCACCCCCATTTAATTTGAAAAAAAAAAATGTTGCACTAGTTACACAAAATACTTATATATATTTTATATAAAATATTGATTATAATGTTCATAAATATTTTTCATAAACTTAAACTTCTATAAAAAAAATTTGGTTGCACGTTTTTCACTTTTTTCACTTCAACAACAATCTGCCAAGGGTCTTCTTTAAAATGAGACCAAACTTAAGTATTTGCTCCCAAGCATAACATTTTTATGAGAGTTTTTTGACTTGGACATTTTTGTCCCTTTTGGACCTATGAGTAAGTTTTTGTTTTTTTGTTTCTGTTAACTGCATGAATTTTGAGCTATTATAGAGCCAGTTGGATAAATTATGCAATGATAATTGTGTGGGTGTGTTGGTATGGATGTCAGAGTGTGGTTGGTATGTGTGTTCTATAAAAAAAATTTGTTTGTGTGCATGTGTGTGTTTGTAGTATTGATAGAGAAAAACTCAACTGCAAATAACAAAGCCAATCACTGTGTGACCAGAGGAGTTTTGCTGGGATCCAATGGGGAAAGTCTGGTACTGCGCCCAAACAAAATCTTACTGAAAGCTCATTTTTTGAGATATCAACCTCAAATTTGGAACACAACTTATTTAGATTTATGGCTTTGATTTTCTAGCCGTTTTAGAGTTCAACTTGTTTCATAAAATATATATTTTATATAAAATAATATTCATAAATAATTTTCATAAACTTAAACCTATATAACTTTTTTTTGGATTTACTTATAAAAAAAATTTAACTTCAGCAATAATCTGCCAAGGGTATTCTTTAAAATGATACCAAAGTTAAGTCTGTGCTCCCAAGCTTCAACTTTTTATGACCGTTTTTTGACATGGACATTTTTGTCCTCTTTGGACCTATGAGTAACTTTTTTAAATTGATGCACAAGGGTTAAAATGAGTTTGATCATCCATTTTTAATCTATTTGAGGTTTATCCATCCCTGAATGACTTAACCCTCCTAATGCATTAAAAAAAAATGGTATACATCTGTTGCATCGCCGGGTCTGCTCGGAATGTATACGCTTATAAAACAGTCATAGCTTAATATTGTTCAACTAAAACCATATTTTATCTGAACAGTAACTTCTCATTAATGAGTGAATGCGCAACATTTTACTTGCATAAACTTTTAATTTCAGATGAAAAAACGTATTTTTCAAACCCTCTTTCCTTTTTCAAATTCAGACTATTTGGTCTAAGAAATTTTGATCTACAAACAGACATTCATTTATATTTGTCATTTTATTTTAATTTCAGAATTATTGTCTGTGTGCATCTACCACTGTCACCATCACAGCACCTGCAAAGGACACAGAGACTATTACCAGTTTAGCTAAGTCTGCCTATTCATCTATTTTCTGAACACTCACCTTATCCTGCTTGCTCTCTGCTACCTGCTAATAAACTTCTGTGAACTTGAGTTACCTGTGTTGTCTCCTTCTGTATTGTGACGATATTAAAGGGATAGTTCACTTTGAAATTAATTTTTGATATGTTTTAGCTTACCTCAAAGGCATCCAAGATGTAGGTGTCTTTTTTTCCAGAGTAGTTTCAATTTTGATATTTTTAGGTCAAACTGTTCTTGTCTGTCAGTCATATAATGCAGGTCTATGGTCACTGTCTCAAAACAGCATGCACAAAGTCCAAATTAAACAATTCCCCATCGTCCAAATTAAACAATTCCCCATCGTAAGTACACATTGATGGCTTAAGACACGAAACGAGCGGTTTGTGTGAGAAAACGAACAGTATTTATATAGTTTTTGTCCTCTTGTAAACACACACACCCAAATGATCAGAGGACGCGGGTGCTTCGGTCTGCGCAAGCGCCGGAAAGCGACGGAAAAGGTCAGAGGGCGCGGGCGCTTCGATCTGCGCAAGCGCCGGAAAGCGCAGGAAATTATCTCTCGCGCGTGTACGTCACTCATTGTTTACACAGAGATTTCGGAAGCCTTACCTTTCACTGTGAAGATCTAAACATATTTAGACGTACAGGAAATGGCAATGGAAGACGATTTCGATATATCAACAGACAACGTTGAATTTTTTACACAACCATATTTATTTGAACCAGAGTACACCGATCAAGAACTCAGAGCGATAGAGGAAGCATCCGCTGCAGCAGCACGTCTTCAAGCCTCAGAGAGACAGAGATCTCTGCAAAATTGGTGGTGTTCTTGTAGCAAGTGTTGTGAGATGCCAACAGAAGTAGAGAGCATATGTTGTCACGAATGGAACATAGCAATGCCACAGCTACAAGATGACGACGAGGACATTGACAGTACCCCGTCATACACCTGCCAACGTGCAAAACGCTGTGGCTCAACAGCGGAGAAAACTCGGGATCTTCAGTCAGGCAGGTGTATGACTGGGTACTGTCAATGTCCTCGTCGTCGTCTTGTAGCTGTGGCATTGCTATGTTCCATTCGTGATTCGTGATTCTTGATCGGTGTACTCTGGTTCAAATAAATATGGTTGTGTAAAAAATTCAACGTTGTCTGTTGATATATCGAAATAGTCTTCCATTGCCATTTCCTGTACGTCTAAATATGTTTAGATCTTCACAGTGAAAGGTAAGGCTTCCGAAATCTCTGTGTAAACAATGAGTGACGTACACGCGCGAGAGATAATTTCCGGCGCTTTCCGGCGCTTGCGCAGATCGAAGCACCCGCGTCCTCTGATCATTTGGGTGTGTGTGTTTACAAGAGGACAAAAACTATATAAATACTGTTCGTTTTCTCACACAAACCGCTCGTTTCGTGTCTTAAGCCATCAATGTGTACTTACGATGGGGAATTGTTTAATTTGGACTTTGTGCTTGTGTTTTGAGACAGTGACCATAGACCTGCATTATATGACTGACAGACAAGAACGGTTTGACCTAAAAATATCAAAATTGAAACTACTCCGGAAAAAAAGACACCTACATCTTGGATGCCTTTGAGGTAAGCTAAAACATATCAAAAATTAATTTCAAAGTGAACTATCCCTTTAACTACATTAAAACAACAAACATCAAACATAAATACCCCCTAATGACATGAACAGACACAGCTCACCATAAGTCAAAATGACCAAAAGCTTTTAAGAAAAGACATGCACGTCATATAGACCCAGCATCACACAAACTTGACTCGACTATGTAACGATGTAATAATATGTTACAAAATCAAGTTGACTGCAGTTTTTAGCTCATTATTGTAAAAGCATTGAGAATATTGAGAGGCCTTGTAAAGTGCACTAGCAAAGAAAACTATGTACCGCATGGCGGTACAAAATATGACCGCCGCTCAGGCCTGCACTGGCTTTCCACAAAAAGTACACATAATACATTTTGGTCTGTACCATGAAGAGAAAACTGATTCAACTATATAAACTATATATTTTCTGAAAGCGTAGACTCTCAGGATGTGATCTAACATGGTATGAAACATGTCCCACCCACCTCATTAGTATACTGCCCAAGCATAACACATTGGGTATTGGTAAATCGGGTATATGGCTGATACCTAAAAATAGTAGTAGTATGTGCATGTCTGTCTGTGTGTGTGTATGTGTGTGTGTTTGTGTATGTGTGTGTCTCTGTGTGTGTGTCTGTGCGTGTATGTGTGCGTGCGTACATGTGTGTGCGCGTGTGTGTTTGTGTGTGTGTGTCTGTGCATGTGGATTTGTATGTGTGTGTATGGGTGTGTGTCTGTGCGTGTGGATGTCAGTGTGTGTGCATGCTTGCGTTTGTTTGTATTCCTGCATGTGTGTGTGTGACAGTATCATCCTAAACCAGCAACCCTTCGCTCAACACCACCATCTACAGGCCGATGAGTGTACAGTCACTAAATGTGCACATAAATGAATTTATTTTATACCCCCCCATGGATGAAATTCTACAAAACTTAGCATACCCCCAGAGGATGTCAAGTTAATCATACACATGAAATATGGTGCAGTTCTGAACATCTCAACTGAAGATAGGGGCGATTAAAGCAGAATAATATTGCATTTTCATTTTTTATGGGAGGGGCGCAAATCACAAATGAGTGATTATGGGCTAGGTTGATGTGGGCCCTTAAGACCAACATACCATAAAAATTTATTCATCCTCGGTGCCACGGTTCAGGTAGTTATTTAGGAAAAACTGCATTTTTGGGGTTTGGGGGGGCCCAGTGCGGGGGGGGAGTGACCCCTGGGGACCAAACGAAATTTTTCCGTAAAAGTCTAGTGGGGCTACATGCCCACCAAATTTCATGTTCCCCGGTGCTTCGGTGTCCCTGGTATCGTTGACGAAAAAAATTCAGTAGATGACAAAAAAAAAAAAAAAAAAACTTTGACAATCGATTATGGGCTAGGTTGATGTGGGCCCTTAAGACCAACATACCATAAAAATTTCTTAATCCTCGGTGCCACGGTTCAGGTAGTTATTTAGGAAAAACTGCATTTTTTGGGTTTGGGGGGGCCCAGCGCGAGGGGGGTGGGGGTGGGGGGGGGGGGGGGGTGTGGCCCCCGAGGACCAAACTAAATTTTTCCGTAAAAGTCTAGTGGGGCTAGATGCCCACCAAATTTCATGTTCCCCGGTGTTTCGGTGTCCCTGATATCGTTGACGAAAAATTCAGTAGATGACGAAAAAAAAAAAAAAAAAAACTTTGACAATCCCTATTTGACCGCTTTCGCTAGCTTGAAGGTTAAGTAGAATTGCAGACAATCCATTCCTGGAAGTATGAAGAGTTAAAAAAATATCTCATACTCCATAGAGAGTTCTGTGGATGTTGGAGGAAAAACAATCAGACATTTTCAACACCAATCTATGGGATTCCTGAACATCTTCAATTGAAAAAATGTTAAAATATGAGTCCTATCTGTTAGAAGTCATAGCAACCTGTGTCAGGACAGGCCTGTGCTTCTGTGCTGAATTTGGGTAATGTAGACTAAAAACTCTAGGCGAAATGTTTTAAATATTTCAGAAATGACTGAAATTTCCCAAAGAAAGACTACAGGAAAATCTGATTGAATCAGATTTTTTTTTTTATTATTTTCCAAACAAAAAACAAACAAAAAAGTAGCCCTGCCTCAAAACCCCGTCACTAGCTTAGCCAGTAAATTGACATATCAGACTGTTGTGAACTTAGAATCGAAAAGACCAGGGCTGCGTTCTCCGAAACTACCTTAACGCTACGTCATTCTTAAGTTGTACCTTAAAAAGTACCTTATCGTTAATACGTGGTTTCCGAAACCTTCTTAGTTAAGTATACCTTCTGTAAGTCATACGTTCGTAAGGTTGGTCTGGAGCGCTCTTAGCTATACCTTATCGCTGCTGACGGTTCATACCGCTAGTGGCCACCACTACGCAAAAAGCTTTTTTACATCGCAGTTTAATTACACATAGAAAATTTTATATGAACATTTAATATAAAATCTGATTTAGTATTAAAATTACATGTTTACTTTACTTTAAAATTTTACACATAAAATAAGTTGTTATAGCCTACACCAGGGAACGACAACTGGCAGCCCGCGGGCCAAAACTGGCCCGCCAGCAATATTTTCTGGCCCGCCGGATTATTTTGGAAGTCCTAAATGCTGCACAAAACTCTTCCAATACTTGAGAAAAGCCGTAGTCGCGCGGCGATTTCACCGCCATGCGGCGCGGGATTACATTTTAAAGTAGGCTATAACTGTGCGTTCACACCGGCCGCGAATAGCGCGTCAAATTCGCGCCTGCCGCGTCTAGTTTAGGGCTGCCCCCAAATAGTCGACTAAACGTTAGTCGATATGAAGAGGGCTTGGTCGAATACATTTTCATTAGTCGGTTAGTCGCAAAAAAAATCACGTGAAAAAATTACGCAATCAGGGGCTGCGCAGTCAGTTTATGACATGACATCAAAGCAACGAGAGATCAACGAGATCTCGTGCCTCGCGGTATACAAAAGCGCACTTTATATATGCACAGACCCCTCGTTTTTTCCAAGATAAAAACATCTCAACTTTTCAGAATGCCGCAAGCGCACCGTAGGTCACGTGACAACTGTAACGGAGAGTGCAGCTGATGGTTGCTTAGCAACGACAGACGCCTCCAGAGCGCAACCGCCCTAGCGCTTTCGAAAAAGGAGAACGCGGCGCGCCTAGCGTTTTATACACGGTTTTAGGCGCGATATGTGAACGGCGCCTAAGCAGCTAAACGCCTCTACTGAATCCCTTCCACATCCACTCCATTAGAGCGCATCTTTTCAAAGGCCGGCTTCATTGTGATCAAGTCGAGAAGCTCCCTTCTTCCCAACAATGTGGACAAGCTGGTGTTCCTCTCACATAATATGAAAAAAATAAAATCGAATTGAAAACTTAGGTAAGAATGCTTAATTTCCTTTTTGTAGTGTTTCTGTTTGCTATCCGTTAGCAAACTAAAACTATTTTGCTAAAACTAAAGCAAAAAAACTATTCCAAATAATGTGAAATATGGAAATATTCTTAATGAGCAGATTGGCTATCTTAAAAGATAAGGAGTCCAACTCTTTCTAGTTCAAGCAGTTTCATTCTGTTTGCTATCCGTTTCTGTTTGCAAGTGTTAAACTTCAACTTGGACTATACCTTTCCTTGTATATACGCAAGTTTTTATATTAATATCATAAATGAACGATTATTCGACTAATCGCTAAAATGCAGGAGTGTTAGTCGACTAGGAATATCTTTAGTCGGGGGCCCTAGTCTAGTTATATGCTTGACCACTTTGTGTGCATTCGCGCGTCAAAAGACGGTAGCGGTCAGAAGTCTGGTGTACTTTGGACGGAGCGGGCGGTCTGACTGACAATAGCCCACTTCCAACATCTTTTGACAGCGTATCCGCGCTTAATTCTTGACCACCTGTACACCTCTGAGGAGCTGTCAGTCAACAACATTATTTTTTTGCAAGGATGTTTGAAATAGTTCGGCAGAAAATAGCCTACTTCATTTCTCAGTAGGGCAATATGATTTTCGTTTATGTTGCTTTGAAATTTGAGTGGGCTTTGTCCTATTCAATTTATGTTATTTATATTTCATTCCTGTGGCATTTTTTTTCTCTGCTGACAGTAGGCTACAATGTTAAAATAATATTTTATGTTGACACGAACACAATTTTTGTATAGCCATTTATAATTGTTATAGGCTAGCCTACTTAATCTCTCTCTTTCCGTTAGAGACATTTGAATGTGAGATTATGGAAACGAGATCTAAATTTTGCGGACCGTCAGGTCGGGAAATAAAGCGGGTGAACACCGAGTGTATTTTAAGCGGTTGCTGAATAGAACCTTGTGGGAGCGGGACGGAAAAAAACAGTCCCGCGCAGACCTTCTTAAACCTTAGGTGTGTGTCCCGAATAAATAATAATAATAAAAAAGGAATAAAGTTCAAAAGTCGGACTGTAAGCGAATGAGGCATGATTGCTATTCACATGCACCTTTATTAAAATGGCTGTAATCTGTTACCACAATAGTAGGCTACTTGATCTGTTTAAAATGATTTCCTTGATATATCATGCCTAAGGTGTTAAATTCAAAATTAAAATTTGTCTAATCCAGTAATTAATTTTTTCTATTTTTGATCTGAGCACAACCAGAAAACCCGTTGTTATTCGTTTTTTTTTTTTTTTTATAAATAAATAAATAAATAATGGAAAAACAAGTCGTTTTTCATCTTTTTATTTTTGGTTTTAATTAAAAAAAAACAAAACAAAAAACAACAACGATTGAACGAATGATCCACGGACGTGACGGACCCATCATATTCCGCGATTATAGGCCTATATAAGAGTATTTAATTTGTATCCAGGCCTACTCTGTGTAGCTGGCCCGCCATCTACTGGCTAAAATAAATATTGGCCCGCGACCAAAGTTACTTGCCGACCCCTGGCCTACACCCAGTGTATGGAAGTGTTTTCATTAATAAAGTTTCCATACACTAATGGTTGTTAGCTTTTTTAATTACTATCCTAAGGCACATCAGCTGGCGAACCATTTGACAGAAAAGGCTTAGGAGTCTATATAAAGAAAGATGAGTTTACACAAACTTTATAGCTATGGCAGCAAGACAGCGAGTACTTGTTTTAAATCAAAGACGGCGCCGTCCGCGGAGCCAGTTAGTGTATGTCAACTACATGGCTGGTGGATAATCAGCATACGTTGTGGAGAACCTTAACATGGCCGTAAGGGTTTGGGATTGCACACTTGCTAAATTATAAACACATACTCATATTTATTTCTGCATGTACATATTTCAATGAGCCCCGATAAATGCAGTTTGTACTATTTCTAAAACGCTTCTTTATAAAGAACATTGTTTTCTCAATACTTTACCAATACCGCTGTGAAGGAAAGAGCGCACAATCGATCATCGAGGCATCGATATCAACCTATTCAGCGCCTCCACCATGGACAGCGCCTGCTAAGGTCGAACTTAAGAAGGTTTACCTTAAGCAACATCCTAAGGTATAGTTCGGAGAACACACGTAAGAAAGGTATACCTGTAGTTAAGGTGTACCTTTTGAGTCTTCGTAGCGCGCTAAGAGACAACGTTATCGGAGAACGCAGCCCAGGAGACTTGGTTGTTTCTTCAGCAGGTTTCTTTATTGAGAACACGAGCCGTTGGTAGCTGCAGTCACCAAGCCTGACGTGAATGTTCGCTTACAGTTTATATACATTTAGGGGCAGGAACCGAAAAAGACAGGTTTAGGAACTGGTTTTAGACTGAGAGCATTGCCCACCCTAGTCCACTCAGCATATCTATTCAAACACTGAGACCCGAGTACAGGACTGGCTGGACTTTCTTGCTAAAACACAAACTCCAAGAGTTTCAGTAAAACAGGACTGACCAGAGTCGTTTGCTAGAAAACCCTGATAATCATAATTTATACCTATCCTTAACATGCTAAATTCAATGTAAACCTAAATGAAACATTTTAACAAATTTGCATTCCCACAAGACCAAAGGTTAAAGGAACAGAGCAAATGTGCAGTGCAACAATGTAACATTTAACTCAACCTACCAATGGCTTACAGTTTCTTCATTAAAAAAAAAAAAAAAATAGGTTAGAGAAAGCTTTTTAACATCAAAATAATTACTCACATCATCCTTAAGTTCCACTGATATAAGGAGTAAATTAGGTCCAGGCGAGGGCACCTTCATTATCTCCAGTCTGGCAGAAGAAATGGACAATTGAGTGTGAGCTTGACTTATTAAGGTCAATGAACAAGTGTGTGGGTGAACAGACTTGGCAGATGCCAGCAGGTAAAGAAAACAGCATGATCACAAGAGACTAATCAGTGCTTTAGCACATCCCTCTGGATCCACATACATACACGCTTTCCCAAGCCTTTGAACCAAGACCGACCGTGGTGTCAGACAGAGTTTATTCCAGCTGAAATCACACAACCGGTCACTAAACATACAAACACATGCCAGCAGCTGCTGCAGTGACACTGCCATTGAGAAATCCTTGAAAATAAGTGGGAATATTTAGGGGAGAAAAAAAAATTTAAATAGGGAAATCGTCAGAGCGGTAAATACAAGGCCGCAGAGAGCAGACAGAACTCAGTGTGCTGGACCTCTACTGAACCTCTGCTGATCCTCAGTCTTGTTGTTTCTGCTCGAGTTCATTCTGTGTCTATGTGAGATGGAAAGGAAATGAGTTAGGGTTCAGCAGAGTGAAGCACACACTGTGTGAGAGTGGAGAGCTTCGCCTGTACTGCATTTAAAACCATAAATCACATCTGGATCCAAGATGCAATCAAATTTCTTGACAAGAGCTGTTTTCTGTGGTGACATTTTTCCTAGTGAAACAGGTCAAACTTAAATCGAGAGCACCATGTCTCCAACATGGCATAAGCATGCTGGTAACCAACAAATATCACCTTAACTTTTAAATTTTAAAATACCTAGTCAAACAGTGTTAATTTAGTATTAGGTAACACTTTATTTCAATGGTCAACTTTAGACTATTAACTATAGGTAACAATGTCAACTAACGCTCATTAGAGTATAGGCCTATTATTGTCTGCATGACACTTTATTTTGTTGGTCCCCCAAAAAACATTCTGCTAACTATAAGAAACTTTGCAACTACATGTCAACTTATTCCCTAATCCTAACCTATAGTCTACTAAAGGCCCAGGTATACTTCATTTTCCACGTTTCGCTCCACTCGTGCACAGGTGAGAGCACAAGGCCTTCAAAGTATAATCCTTTTGCCACACCATCTAGTGGACATTGTGCTCAATTCACATGCGCTGTTGTATGCGCACGGACACAAAAATTACATGTGGACAATGTGCGTGGACATCCACGGAACCTTCCGATGATGAAAATTACATCACGCGGAACAAGGGTGGCCGAAGTATACTTTGGGCTTAAGTCTACTGATATTACATAGTTCTGGCATGAAACTCTGAATGGTGCAGGCTGATAGGTCTTTAACTTATTGGCAGCAATCATGTCGTTATCTACATAGCAAAAGCTGATTGGTTGCTGTTTAATCAGCGGCCAATGAGTTTCCTGCTCAAACATTCAAATCCTTGGCATTGTTTGCTGTTACTGTCTGCAGCACGCTTTCAGAAATCCTCCACCTCCCCAGCACCACCTGTATACATTAGATCTGCTATGGGGGTTTATTCATATATGTCACATGTGCAGCAGCAGCAGCAGCATGTCGTACATGCTCACATCAGCATGTCTGTGTAGGTATTCGCAGAAGCAAGTCTTGGTACTTGTTCTGCAGCAGCAGCAGAGTTGCAGATCTATTCTGCCAAGAATTAATGTATAATTAAAAAAATACATTGCCATATCCATTACCGTGCCAATATCTATTACCATACCAATCTCCCGAGAGTTGTCATGACAGAACTCTAGTAATGAGAGTTAGTTTACATGTTGTTGCAAAGTTACAGATAGTAGAATGTCAAAATAAACTGTAACCTAAACTGTAAACTGTAACCTCATTTTAGTACTATTGCATTTATTAATAATGTAATGAAATATCACACAATGCACCTTTAAGTAAGTAAAGCTAGAATTTCCTGGAAACGTCCAGCCAACATTTTGAACTTCTTGAAATTGCTGTCAAAAGCAGAATTGTTGTCCTCTTCACAGATGGCATAATTATATTTTTCCCTTCCCTTCCAGTTTTTTTTTTTTTTTTTTTTTGGAGAATAAAGTGTTTGTATTCCGCAAAGAAAGACAGGAAATCACTTCGCAATTTAAGAACGCAATCTGGTGTCAACAGTGAGTAACAGCCTCCAGTCTGAAATAATAATAATAAAAAAAAACACAACTAAACAGTCCAGCCGTGTAATGAGCTGGCAGATCCTGTAGGAAAACAAACACATTAGAAGAACCGCCTCTCCAATGGCCTAAAGCTAAGAATGCATGATCAGAGAATGACGCTTAACAGTGAGAGTTGGACAGAGACATATGAAGGACACTAGAGACTGTATAATGAGGTATTAATAATCTGGAGGTTCATCAGGATCAGAAAACGTTTACATCATGTCTGGAGCCTAGGAATGTCATTTATCCAGAAATGTTATAATGATAACAATTAGTCAATCACATTTTTAAATTTTTAAGTGCAGGATCCAAATACCATTAGAAATAAATATACTTAAAGTTTCCCGAAGGAAAACAAGTTTGTCTCCATAATCTTTAATCAAATTAAATAGTTTGCTTTAGCCTTTGAAATGACTTTTCAGTTAACATTAGAAATGTATCTTATTTTTCAACCCTTTCATACAGAGACTGCTTTTCAAAATTAAATCAGTTCTCAACATGTCCCGTCCAAAATGTTTTTATTGACTATCCCTTTTTACTCAGAAATGTTTCACATTATGCAAGTGAAATGGGATCCAAACTATTTTACTGTATTTTAATGCATTCATGTTTGTATCATTTTAATGCGGACTTTATAATAATAATGTGATTGCTGAAAACATTTGTGCAGAAACTAATTCATTGACTGCTAATAAAATTTATCACATTACAACCGAAAAATACATTAATTATTGATTAAGCATTAACACCCCTCTACTGGAGCCCAAACATCAACATTTGATTTTCTTGCTTTCGCCTGTAACAGTCGAGTCATAAATACGCAATCGTGTCGTGTCATCATCTATTTCTTATATTCAAATTTTCTATCAAATTCTAAACAGAGAGAAACAGAGAGAGAGAGCGAGAGCAGTTATATTAACTCAATGATACTAACAAAAGGTACTGTTAAATAAGATACCTGTTGTCATTCCTCTCACGTAACAAAAGTCTTTTAGTACTCTTAAAACAATTGGCTAACCATCAAGAAGGCAAAAGGAAAAAAAATAAAATAAATGTCATTATAAATGTTAAAAAGTTTGGGGTCGGTAAGAATTTTTCTATGACTTTTTAAAAGTCTCTTTTGCTAACCAAGGCTACATTCATTTGATCATCAAATTCAGTAAAAACTATTAACCGACGTATCGGCCAATAATCGGTATCGGCCATTTCGAGAGAGTATCACATGTAATACTTATTTAATATGCAAAGATGTTACCCAATCACAACAGTTGGCATTTACATTGACGTCTCACAGCAGACACGCCCCTTTCAACAGAGCGTTCAATTCAGAGGGCTAAAATCAGGGTAGAAAATTACATTTTATTTCTAAATTATGAGCATTTTTGATGTAACAATCATACTAACATTATAAGTGAACCTTGGGAAACATTATAAAATAATAAAAAAATGCAGTCCATGACCCCTTTAAGAATCCCAAGATCGGTATCGGCAGAGAAATTTTGTATTGGTGCATCTCTAATAAAAACAGTATTACAATTTACAATAACCATATCAATTTACATATATGTTAAAATATAGTTTATTCCTGTGATGATGCCTGATACAACATCCTTCAGAAATCCTTCCAATATACTGATTTGATGCTGAAGAAATTTTTTTTTTTTTTTAATTATCCATTGTTATATGATACCTTTTTTCAGATAGTTCAAAAGAACAGCATTTATTGAAACAGAAATCTTTTGTAACATTAAAAATGTCACTTTTGATCAACTTAATCTTAAAAATTTGCTGAATAAAAGTATTAATTTATATTAAAAAAAAAAAAAAAAAAAAAAAAAACTTTACTCCACCCAAATCTTTGAATGGTAGTGTACATGTTATACATAAAGTTAAATGACACTTATGTTATCTTGATTTACAGTACTATACAAATCATAATGGAAAGCGCTTTAGCAACATGGATATAGTTCCCTTCTCAGCTGACTTCCTTTTGTGAACATCTATTTAACACATTTTGAAAAAATGTGTAACATTTGTGGTGGCTGAAACGTTAAAAGGAACAGTAAGCCCTATTGCTGCTGTTTGCGCACAGATGTTCTACTCCTGTTCATATATTCTACAAACTGGCTCAATGAACGTGGTTTCAGGAGTGATGTACCTCTCTTGACAGTAGGCTCTAGTGAGATTGAGCAGTGGGGGTTCGTGAGAGCATTAAACCTGAAGTGAACTGGCCCTGACTGCCTGCGGAGACCTCAGATCCAGCAGACATCCGCCAGCGCACCAGTAGCAGATTAGCAGAGGAAGACACATATCCAGTGCCCCGCTGAGAACTAAAGAGCGCTATAGCTTTCACAAACCACAGTGTGATCTCTCATTCACAGGGGCCAAACGAAAGCAACACAGTCTTGCGCTTTGTATTTTACTCTGTGAATATTAGATTAAGAAGCATTAAGTGTCCCTAATGTGAATCTCTATGTATTGATGTGTCTCTGTGCATAATATAACAGCAATTAATGTATATGAAGTCATTATATCAGATTTATAATGCATTTGCAATTATAAACTAACTAGCAATGCATTTACATTTATTCATTTAGCTGATGCTTTCTATTCAAAGAAAATTCAAAAACAAATTCCAATGCAATGACATTAGCCAAACATAACAGTGGCTGTTTACTGACAAGTCTTAAAGGAGCCTCCCATAAAAAAAAAAAACTGATAATTTTCCATTATCCAATTTATATCCAATATATTTCAAATTATATTTTTGTGTGTGTGCAAAAAAACGTATTTAAAATTATAAGTGAACCTTAAAGGATTAGTTCACTTCAGAATTAAAATGTCCTGATAATTTTTTCACCCCCATGTCATCCAAGATATTAATGTCTTTCATTCTTCAGTCGAAAAGAAATTAAGGTTTATGAGGAAAACATTCCAGGATTTTTCTCCATATAGTGGACTTCAACGGGAACCAACGAGTTGAAGGTCCAAAATGCAGTTTCAATGCAGCTTCAAAGGGCTCTACACGATCCCAGCCGAGGAATAAGGGTCCTGTGCTGGATCGTCATTGTTGGTCATGGTATGTCTTTGTATGTTGCCAAATCGTTGACTTGTGCGTCCCTTCATATTTTCCCTGTGTCCCGTCCAGTCCAGTCCAGTCCATGAACATCTTGGATGACATGGGGGTAGTAAAGTATCAGGAAATTTTCATTCTGAATTGAACTACTTCTTTAAAGAACATATCAAAATAATACAAAAATTCATGTCATGACCCCTTCAATCACTGAACCCTGGAGGTTAGACAATGTGACTTACAGTAGAAACCCTTTCTCACCAAAATACCTTGAATGACCTACCTGTGACGTGGGACCCAAACCATCGGATTGCAATTGTCGTGACGAGGATCGACAAGAATATCTGGTGATTTATAATGTCTATAGGGCTGCAGACATGACTCTGGCCAGCCGCGAGGCTTCGGTGATGGATGGCGAGGCGGCCTCTGTTAAACGTCCACTTTTGAAGCCTGACTGATTGCAGGTACTTCTGCTAGAGGAAAAAAGTCACCTGATTGAAACCTACTCTCTCAAGTGTTAATGCCATGAACTTGAGGGGAGAGACAGGTTTTTTATTTGAGAGAAACATTTTTTTGGGGGGGGAGACAGACCTCCCAAATGCATACATGTAAATCTAATCCTGTCAATCAGTATGATTTTTTTTTTTTTTTTTTTGAGAGAGAGAGAGAAAGAGAGAAATTAAAACTTTTATTTAGAAAGGAAGCATTAAACTTTTCAAGTGACAGTAAAAACATGTATAATGTTACAAAAGTTTTCAAATAAATGCTGTTCATTTGAACTTTCTATTAATCGAAAAAATATTTAAAAAAAAGTTACATTAATGTTAAAATATAAGAAATGTTTATTGAGCATGTTTATTTTTTTCAGCTAAAATATATTCAAATAGAAAACAGCTATTCTAAATTGAAATAACATTTCACAAAATCACTGTAATTTGATCAAATTAAATGATGCCTTGGTGAGACTTATTTCAAAATCAAACATTTAAAAAAATCTCACTGACCCCCAAAATGTGATAATTAATCTAGAATCCATTACCCTAATTCCACCTTATTTTACCATTAAATTATAATTAAAGCAGACAAGATAAGTATTTGTAACCTTAATTCAATCTAATGTTAACGTCTCACCATTGCTGAATACAAACCAAAACCATTTACCTCAATCACTCTCTCAATCACTCAAAGGATTATGAACTTGTGAACTCATGATACGTATTTTCTAGAGGGTGCTGCATTTATTACAGGGAAAATATTTGGAGAGCAGTTTGTGTGCCGGTGATAATCTCTAATCTAACTACGAGTCTGTATTTGTAAACAAGCATATCAAGCACATGAGACACCAACCAACAACTTTCCCTTTCCCGGAGTCCCTGGCTGTGTCCGAAAGCTTAAAAATGCTGCCTTTCGGAGGATGCATTCCAAGGTAGGAAGGCATCAAGAGAAGAATCCAATGTTAGTTTTGCGTCCTGTCTCCTGAGGTACCTTAATCATTTTTGAAGGGGGCATAGATGCATCCTTCACTGCCTTTGATATCCCACAATCCAGTGTTTTTCATTCTGTGACAGTTGAGCTAGAAAAATAAAGATGGCGTCTGAAAGTTGACAAACATTTTCCACTTTTGATGTCATTTCTAGCGAACAATTACTTTTGTAGTTATTAAATATTCGCTTAGTTTTCACCAAAGCTCTCTCTCTAATTTGTTGTAGATCAATAAACTGTTACGCTCCCTCAAAAAGTCTCTCCGAAATCAGTTTTCTGAGGTGCCTTTGTGCACAAAAGCTGCCTGCAAATTCATTGCCTGATAGGGCAGCGAGGCAACAAGTCAGCTGTCTAAGCTTTTGGACACAGCCTCTGTTTGTCTTCGTTGCTACCGGTGTCCAGCATTAATCAGTATGTTTTATGAGTTGTGAGCTTGCAGTCTGAATTTACATTTACACATTTTGGCAGACGCTTTTATCCAAAGCAACTTACTTTGCATTCAACATACACATTTTTATTAGTTCATGCATTCCCTGGTGTACTGTGCTGTACTGTTGGCTCTAACGGAACACATCAAATTGAATGCAGTAAGAAGGAAAGACTGAGCACTGTGAAATAATACTAGACAATAAATGAACACATTTTTCTATTGCATTGTCCTTGCTGGCTGCACACACTTTAAATAAACAGTGCAACCAATGTTGTCCTTCTGCTAGTCGCATCTCGAATCACATTTGTTTAGGTCATTTGTTGTTGTATATTACTGTGCAAAAGTTTGGAGTCAGACAAAAAAAGACAGATATACTAAAGATTTATAAATTCTGTTGTTTTGAACTTTCTATAAAATCACAGAATCCTGAAAAAAAAAAAAAATGGGGCTAAAGGCACACCTTAAGAAAAATGTGCTTTTTACTACTCCCTTATAGTTTATGATTGCAGAACAAAAAATAATTATCATTTGCTACTTAATTGTACAATTCATAAAAAAAATAAAATAATAAAAATAAAAAAAACAACATTAAATATTGGATCAAATAAGCACAGAAACAACTTGACCGTGATCACGTCAAGGATCAGCCAAATTTCCACATGCATCTTGAAATGCCAAGTTTTTGTGCCATCTAGTGGTTTAGAGGAGAATAAATAATGCGCCATTTACTCCAGTTTTTGAAAATCGTTGGGTAATTTCAAGTAATAACCTGGCTGTTTGATTAAATACGATTTATAAATGGTACTACAATAAATAAATGGTACTGCAATAAATAAAGAAAATAATAGCGTGTTAACTATAGCCACACTTAACAAAATGTTCTACATTAGTTAATGTGTTAGGGTACCATGTCAAATTATTTTTTACAGCAGTTATTAAGCTATTTAATTTTTCAGCATAATATTGTTCAACACTAATTCATGGTTGCTAATATTATAAATGAACATAGGCCAAACTAATGCTGATTTATACAACTTAAATTGTTAAAAACTGAACAAGCAAAAAATAATATTTTTTTTTTTTAAATAATTATAATAAATGCTATATAAAAAAGCACATGTAATAAACTAGGAGGGCAGTATTTCCACAAAAGAAGTTATAGCCTATGTTAATTAAATTGTTAAGGATCTGGTATTGTTATATTTGGAAACGAAACCCTTACGCCTAGTCACTCTTCCCGGATGATCTGAGGGTTGTCTCTGTGAACCTTCTTACCCTTTTTACTCCATGAATGTTATAGCTCTGACCTCTTCGCATCCTCTCTCCTCCCAGCATCGTTTCTTCCCTACCCTTCAGATTCTCCCTGTCCTCATCCTCAGGCAGCTGCCCCCCTGCGTGCCCGTGTGGCTGTGATTAATTCAGCTGGGCTCTGGGAGCTGCTCACGATGAGAGAAATTTACGCAGCTAACGGCAGATCAGCTGTTCAGCGGTGTCCTGCACGGGAAGGAGGACCATGCGGCACACATGATAAATAACAACTGATGAGGTAAAAAAAAAGAGGACACAAGAGAGAAGTACGAATGAATGTGATGAGCAAAAAAGGTTTCAGCGTCCCTCAGTGCCCACCTCGTGTCTCTGGAGATCTGATTCTACCACACAGAATTATTGATGAAGCACATAGCAGAAAACAACACACTTATGAAGACACTAGGAAACTGCAGGTACCTGGAAGGGAAACAAAGCATAATGAGAGAAAAAGACTGTTAAAACCTTTATGAAAGGCTCACTGAAAATTACCAAGCACAAAAATGCTGTATGGTCTGTCCTTATCTGATGTCAGAATGATAATGGCTCTGCATGAATGTCACATACACACACTGAAGGTACATACAGATGTCAATCTTCCTCTGAGTCCTTGTGTCGGAATTAAGAGTTTCTGACTCCATTTAATAGAGGTAGCAATATCTGCAATAGCAGTCTTGATGGTACTTGGTAAAAAGATGCTGTTAAACAAATGTTTAAGATATACTTATTATTTGTCAGGGATTTCATGTTTAATTATATTTAAGATAAAAGTTGCAATATTTTGAGTAATTAGTCACAGAAAATGATTATGCATTTATATATTTATTTTATAATTATGTATTTTTTATTGATTACCAGCTCTAAAAAAATAAAATAAAACATAACATAAAGATAACATAAAACATAACATAACTGCAATGATATTACTGATCTGACTATACTGATGCTGCTGTATGAGAACTGAACTGAGATGGACAATATATATATATATATTTTTTTTTTTTACAGAACTGCTTTATAGATGATATGAACTAATTTAATAATTTATGAACTGACTCATCTGAACAACAACTGAAATGCATCATTTTCACTGTAAAGCTGCTGGAAACAATCTGTATTGTAAAGCACTATAAATAAAGGTTAAAAAACAAGAGCCATTGAAGTCGGAGTCATAGCTGTGTGGGTATAAGTGTCAAAATAAATAAATAAATAAATAAAAAGTTGAAAAAGGTGCAGCCCTTAACATTTCAAAGTAGTTATCAAGCAAATTAATAAATGAATTCTCACTCTCAAACTGTAAGCCATTGATTCGATATCAAAATTCTCAATCACAGAGAAGCCACATGCAAACCCACAGAACGCATCAAGAAACATGCATTTGATCTGAATTGTTCAGCTTATTATAGTAGGCTATTATTAGCAAGAAAAGAGCTTGTGACAAAAGGCCAAGAGTAATCAGAGACTACTGCACTAATGAACAGAAATATCTTGAAAGCACAGTGAGGCAAGGACAGGGGGCTCGTCGAAGCATGCAGCCCAGTTTGAATAGAGATGAATGGCTCCATATATCATTAACCCTGCCAAGGAGCAAATAGCAGTCAGGCAAAACAAAAGACCACAGGTTTCTGACACTATTCATTCCATTTGCAATATTAACCGCTGCCTAATCTCTATGTGGTATAGAGAACTGCAGTAAAGAGAAGTGAAAAGTGCACTGAATAGATACTTTATCAATAAATGATACCACACTAGGGGATTCTGGGAGGCTCTGCTCTCAATTTAAAAGTTCATCATCTTGTGACAGCAAGAGAATGTGCATGCAAGTTCTGAGATCTCTTTTGTCTTGTTCATTACACAACCCTCCACATTTAAATCCCATCAGTGCTGAATATTCTTTATCTCAATTGTAACAGAAGCTGACCTTTCCTATTTCTCAGAGAAGAGTGATTAGAAATCAAATGGGATAGAGGAGCAGATGGCATTCTCTCATCAGATCGGTAGCGAAAGGAAGCGTAGTAGGAAAGTTACGAGCATTTCATCATTGTTACCTCACTCTTATGAGCACATAATGGAGATGTCTTGAAGAGATTTCTGTTATCTATCTGAATGCCTTGCAATGGGCCATACAGAACATCTCGTAACCCTCGTTCCCTGAAGGAGGGAACGGAAACGTAGTCGGACGTACCGACTGATTGGGATCACGCTTAGGGAGCCTGTCATCTTCGAGTATTGTTAAAACGAGCCAATGCACATTGGCGTGTGTGAATTGCATCACACGCTCCGCCCCGCAGCGCGGGTATAAATACAGAAGTGGATGCACGCACCAGTTGTTTTTCGCTGAGGAGCCGAGCGGAGCCCGGAGTCAGTGGTGGTCCAGCAAAAGTGGCGACGAGACTACTCCTCCATTCGCTCCTTCAGGGAATGAGGGTTACATACGTAACCGAGACGTTCCCTTTCAGTATGGTCATACCGAAAGTATGGTATACCGACTGATTGGAATCCCCATTAAAACTAGAGCTGCAACCTTCCAGTGCCTAGACAAAAGCCTCCTGTTCCTCCCGCATATTGAGGTGGACAGGGCTTAGGCCAGGAAAGTCACTGCTGTTCCACAGGACCACTGGGAAAGCGGTAACCTTTCGTTGGAAGGAATAAACTGCGGAAGCCACATCCTGCCCGTAGGGAGGTAACATGTTGAGAATAACACATATGAACTGATCGAATTACCGGGCAGTACAACATATGGAATGTCACTGAGGTGGCTCCAGCCAATACCAGGGGGGAGACGCAACCAGTCAGCGACGGCAGAGCAGGCTCTGCCAAGGGAAGACACGGGCTCGCCGCAGGGAGCCGTATCATGGAAGAATACACATATGGGATTGCTGTAGATATGAATACACATATGGGATCTCTCTGCCCTCGGCCTCGTCCTTCTCTCCACATACCCCCATCGCCCCTCGTAGGCCGGGGGGGGGGGGGGGGGGGGGGGGGGGGGTTGGTACACACGAGACTGCGCTCTAGGGGAGAGAGAAAAAATAAAATTAAAATACGTTGTGGGTCTGGTTCCCACAACGCACTGCCATCTGGCCCTACACCAGCTGGGCGATCTTCTCTGCGGTGCCCGGGGGTGACGCTGGACAGCCCTCGGTGGATGGCTCGACACTCCTCCGCTGCCTGGTGGACGGCGATGGCTCCTCCGGATACGGGCAGAAGGCAGGAGTCCCCCGTTCCCTGCTCCTCCCCATCATGGCGGATGGCAACAGGCTCCGGCCCAAGGCGAACGGCAGTGACTCCTCCGCTTCCTCACGGACGGCAGCCGCCCCCTTGACCTGACGATCAAGTCATGCTTCCCCAGGGATTTGGATCCACTGCATCATGATGTGCGTTAATACAAAGGCAACATACATTTTGAGGGTGGAGGGAGACAGCCCTCGCTCCGACTCATCTTGCAGGAAAGAAAGCACAGAAGTGATCGAACACCTTCGGGGGGCTTCTCGTGAGAAGAACACCTACAACGAACAGGTTCCACTTCAAGTCGTAAGCAAGCCTCACTTTTTTTAAGGGAGCTCTTGCAGAAGTGATGGTATCTACGATCATTTTGAGGTAGACACCTGAACCTCCACATCAAGACATAGAGTTTTCAGAGGTCTGGCGCGGGTGACAACGGTGCCCCATCCCTGAGATGTCTCAGAGGAATGGGTCAGGAAGGGGCTGTCGAGAGGAGCACAAGTTCGGGGGAACCAGGTCCAGTTGGGCCATTAAGGGGCAACTAAGAAGACCTGCTCCTTCTCCTTCCTGACTTAGCACAGTGTTGTGCAAGAAGGTTCACTGGGGAAACGCATTTTTGCGTAGGCCCCGGGGCCAGCTGTATTCCAGTGTCTCTGTGTCGAGGGTCTTCCACTCGGTCAGGGAGTAAACAACTGGCAAAGGGACAAGTTCGGGGAGGCAAACAGATGTGGCCCCGAAGAGAACCCAAGAACAGCTGGACCACCTGAGGATGGAGTCTCCACTCTCCTCGGCCACAGGCTGTCGTGAGGCCTCGTCGGCGGCACGATTGAGCAGGCCGGAACTTAAAGTGGAAGAAGCAACCTCAGAAGCTTCTGACTCCATAGGAGGAGGTGGCGGGCGAGTTGCGACATGCGAGGGAAGCGTAGCGCGACGGTTGCTGTACTGAGCAGTGCAGGCTTGCTGAGCAGCGGCATCAAGCAAGGTGGACTGCTAGCAACTCGAGGCAAAGGATGCCAATGCAGTTGGAGGCTTGCCCAGACCCCCGTTCCTGCATGCCCGTTATACGTGGCCCTTCAACTAGTGTTAGCAGATACTTGTTTCTAGGGGCATCTGGCCCGGAGAAGCAAAAGGTCTGAACACAGCTGAGAGTTTGGCGGCAGGCCGGGTGTTTGTCACACGGAGCATGCCACTCAGACACAGCTACCTCGGGACTCGGCCATGAAGCCAGTGCTGAAGCGGTCTTCATATGGAGGAAGCCGACCTATATGTGGCTGCTTCTTCCATATGCCCCAGGAGCCTCTGAAAAGTTTCAGTGGGACACTTTCTCACTTCGGTCTAGCACCGACCAGACACCTTCCTGCTGAGGGACGTGTAGACCAAGTCCACCTCCAAACCGGAAAAGAGATCCTCAGTCCGTGGACGAGTTTACTGAAGACCCAACTGGCTATGTAGCACTCGAAGGGAGGGACTTGTACTGAGACTTCGACCTCTCGAACGCAAGAACACAGGCATGGCCTGCGTTGCGGAAGGGTAGAGATCTGAAGTATGCGTCCTTCAGGTCGAACGTTGCAGACCGTTCTTGGGGAAGGAGCATTGGGAATGCATTTCTGTATTTGCAACTTGAACAGAAGCTTTGAAAAGGGCCCGAATCAAGGTCCAAGATGGTCATAACTCACCAGTACTTGAATACAATGAAGCACGGGCTACAGAAGCCGGACTTCATATCGGCTGGAGGGGCGGCTCAATCGCATTCGTCGCCAATAGGAATGCGATGACCGCACGCACGACAGATGCACATTCGGTGAACACTGAAGTGCAACGAATAGCGCTGAGCATGGGCGTATGCCGGGCAAACTGAATCGTCTAGCCGAGTCTGCTGGTACGGAGGAACCGGCTGGATCGGTCGGGAGCACCTTCTAGTGCTTCAACAGACCGACCTAGGGGGACCAAGGGCACCACAGACATACTCAGGGTGAGGCAGCGAGGTAGTGAACAGGGTACCAGCTCGGAAGACCCGAAGGCGGCCTGAAGCGGGGTCTGAGTGTGTAGTGCAACAACTTCTATTCAGGTTAAATTCAAACAGACAAACATGATTTCCTACAAAACTGAGCAAACACAAACATAATAATTTTTCTCACTGAGTTTAGTCCTCGATATTTAAGACAAAATGGTTGCGGCATGAATAAAAAATTATAATAATAATAATAATTAAATTAATTAATAAAAAAAGGATTCATTCTTTAATTAATGGTTTACACATGATTTCCTACAAAACTGAGCAAAAACAACCATGTCTTAAATATTGAGGGATAAACTCAAACTAAGAATTGGTATATATGTACTGTGGGAAAAATAAAATAAAATAAAATAAAATAAAATAAAATAAAATAAAATAAAATAAAATAAAATAAAATAAAATAAAATAAAATAAAATAAAATAAAATAAAATAAAATAAAATAAAATATAAATGGTTTACAAAATATTTCCTACAAAACTGAGCAAACACAAACAAACTATTCTCACTGGATTTAGGCCTCAAAATTTAACACATATGTATTATTGCGGCAAAAACAAGCATGAATTCCCTACAAAAGCAACAAAACTGGCCAAACAAACAAACAAATAAACAAACTAGTCTTACTGAATTTATCCATTTGATATTTAAGACACACACGTACTATATAGAAGCAAAAACAAGCACTAACATAATAAAATATAAAATAAAATAAACAGAGCAATTCCAATAGGGTCCTCACACCATCGGTTCTCGGGCCCTATTAAATAAAATAAAATACAAAAGT
Organism: Vimba vimba; assembly: GCA_022828995.1. NCBI lineage: Eukaryota > Metazoa > Chordata > Actinopteri > Cypriniformes > Leuciscidae > Vimba > Vimba vimba. Next base: position 12,137,828 of record CM040834.1, on the reverse strand, counting down.
AAATAGAAACTAAATAAATTAATGATTTCCACACGATTTTCTACAAAACTAAGCAAACACAAACATATAAACTACTCTCACTGAATTTTACACTTATATGTATTGATTAGTTTGAACCCTAGAGCAAACAATCAATCATACCAACCTTCAAGGAAGGTTTCTCAAATCATGAACTCAAGAATGCCCTGGTAACAAAGAAAACACAGTTACAACAAATCAGAAATCATCTAACTCAATTGAAACTCGCAAGCTGGTTCAGGTTTTCAGCTTTACCAGGTTTAGACCAGAAAAAAAAAAAAGGCTCATGGTTTATGAATGATCAGTATTTTTGTTGTGCTGGTAGAGATGTTCTTGTGGGGGTTGCTAATATTGAATTCAGTAATGAATGTCTGTGAAGATGTTTACGAGCAGTGATTAATCTTCGGGGCTTCATGGTGAAGTGAGTCATGGGCATCTGAAGTTGAGCAGGCGAGAGTACAGATGTCTGGAGGGGAGAGAATAAACCAGCTTTTCCAGGCAATGACAACAGAAACATTTTTTGTGCCAAAGCTAAATTAAAGATGGACCTTCGGTTTCATTGCCTAGCGAGTCAACAGCTCCTACCAGACAATTTTCTCAATCAAACACTGTTGTTTGCCGTTTTTCATTCTTTCTTTTTTAGAGAGCAAGTCAAAAATGGGTGTTTCTACCATTTAAGGCTCTTGAATAAATGTTGTTCTTTAAATGTTCCGAGATAATGAAGAAACTGAAGTTTCAAAAAACAGTCAAAACTACATCCATAAGTATCACACAAGTCACTTTCTGAGGACTGTCAGGGTAATTTGTGTACTGTAACACATGTCTTGAGATGCCAGGGTAAGAAAAGGCTTACCAGGTGAATTTATTCATTGATAAAAGCTGTCACTGCAGTGACTTATCAGGTCAGACGGTACATCTAATCACTGTTGTATGAGAAACATGTCAGCAGTGGTTAATTAGCATGCTAAATCAGCCTGTGCTGTGCTGAAATACTCACGGGATATTTTGTCCTCTTAAAAATATACAGACAGGCAATGCTTCCAGAAGCAGTGAATGTATGAATTTAGCCGTTAAGTCAGAGCACATAGGATAATCGCCAAAGCTAGACAAACTTGTATATACGTTTTAAAAAACATATTTTGTATCAGATTGTGTACAGGTTTTTTTTTACTGTGGAAATATAAATGCAATGGAAATTACTAAAAATTATGGGTGTTTACTAAATAGGCATATATACATATATATATATATATATATATATATATATATATATATATATATATATATATATATATATATGAGAGAGAGAGAGAGAGAGAGAGAGAGAGAGAGAGAGAGAGAGAGAGAGAGAGAGAGAGAGAGAGAGTGTGACGTGTAACGATAGTGTAACGATGAGGCAGGAACGAAGCGGAGAGAGAATCCACATGCAAGCACTACTTTACAGTTTTTCTCCATTGGTTTGGACCATTTCTTGAAACAGAAATTACATTCTCAAAACTCTTAAGATCATTTGGCAAAACAGTCTTACAGTTCAGCACAACACTATAGCTCACTTGCAAAAGCTCATATCTCTCCTAAAACTGTTCACTCATGCTTCAAAACTAAATTTGTTTCCCATATAAAAAGTCAGTGCCACAAAAATGGCAAAGATCCTTCTCAATTGCTTTGGCTCATTTCTTGAAACAGACCGGACGTTCTCAACACTCTTGGTGCTTTTGCCAAAATAACGTGGATGGTTCGGCACAACACCATGGTTCACCTGCAAAAGTTCATACCTCTCCCAAAACAGTTCACTCATGTGTCAAAACTAAATTTCCTTCTCATTTAAACAGTCAGTGCCCCCAAAATGCTTCGTCCCTTTGGCATTGTGTAAGCACTGCAAGTCAAAATGTTTAGATGTTTTGTCACTATGGCAGAGGACCATTGAAATATCCCTCATGTCCAACTTTCAGTCTTAGCCCAGTCCTTCACTGACAATGGTTACTGTACTGTTTTTTGTCTAGCTAACAGAATACAATTGTGTATAAAACTGAAAAAAAGAAATAGGATTTTAGGGTAAGAGTAGCCTCCAAGGTTTGACATCACTCTGCACTCATACTGCCAAGGAAATTGTAACCATTATCATTCACACACATAAAGTAACTTCCATACATCAGAGTAAAAAGAAAATGTATACAGCATAATATACTGTAATATAAACACAAACAAAAAACAATGAAAATGATATGCAGCCTACAGTGCTGTAAATAAAGCTGGAGTTTCACAACTAACAGTTCTTCACTGGTCGCTGTCCTCACCCTCCCTCTCCTGGCCACCGTCCTCACCCTCCTGGCCATCCACACGCTGCTGTCTGTCTGGCCACAGATTCTCGTCCACATCACAGCGTATATTCTCCCTCGCGATGCAACGAGGGAAGAAACGGCGTGCATGTCGCAACCATCCCCTACACTGATCTCCTGTAATATCCTCACAAGCAGAGAAATACTCCTCAATAGGATTGAGGAAAGGAGAGTAAGGTGGTAGGAACACCATGACCATCTTTGGATGAGTAGTGAACCAGGCCCTGATGAGCGGGCCACGGTGGAAATTCACATTGTCCCATACAATGGCATATTGTGGTAGGTGAGGCCCTACGAGGCCTCTCTCATTTTCAGGGATCAAATCAAAATGAAGGCGGTCCAAGAAGATGAGGAGCTTCTGTGTATTGTATGGGCCAAGACTGGGGATGTGAGTGGCCACACCATTCTCAGATATGGCAGCACACATAGTTATATTGCCCCCTCGCTGGCCTGGGACATCCACCGTGGCCCGGTGGCCAATAATATTATATATTCTCTCTTGGACTTGGATTATATACACTCTCTTGGAGGTGGAGAGTGTTTGAGCATAATATTCATGGTATTATGTTCTTGACTAATTTTGACAATTGAACAGACTATTGTGCATGTGATGACTTACACAATGAAATGATGCTGACACGTTTTGGAGCGAACAACCATTAGATTGAGAATCAACAATCAGTTTAGATCTACAAGATCTATTCACTTGGAATTTGTGCTAAATGTAGGCTACCTGTACTTAATCATTTGCAAAGATGTACTGAGACATTGAGACATGTACTTAGACATTTGCAATTTGATGAAATGAATGAGAAATTCAATTCTGTTGTGAACAATTGCCAAGTGGTTTGGAGGTTTGTCCATGTTGTTTTGAGAATGTCATTTCTGTTTCAAGAAATGAGCCAAACCAATGGAGAAAAACTATAATAAAACAAACAGGTAATCCAGGGCAAACAACAGAATGTGGAACTCAGGACAGGAACAAGGAAAAGTTAACAGCAAATAGCTACAACAACCGATAAACAACAACTGAAGCACAGAGGTTTAAATGCACAGGCAAACAAGCTAAACAAGATAACAAGGGGGCGGGGCTAATTAGAAACACCTGGAGAGACTAATAAACAAGAAAAACTACAAAGGACTACAAAACATGGCACAGAAAAAGAAATAACAAAAGTCCACACAAGACAAGGAGAACACAAGACAGGAATCATGATAGATAAGTAAGTGTAAAGTAAGTGTTAATAAAACACTTTATTAAAAGTATATTTATTAAATACTTAAATAGTAGATTCTGTAGATACTACTAAAATAAATGGTTTTATAGTGTTCAAATATGTAAAAAATAAAAATAAAATAAAAACAGCCAAAGAAATGATTATAAGATGCTTTTATAATTTATGACACTGCACAATAATCATAAAATAACGAACATTTGTGTTAACACCCTATATGTATTACTTATCAAGCCTGTACTTTCACATCTGTACATATACAAGCATACTGAAAAAAAATCCCATAATTGCAGTAATTTTCAGGGTTAATTTTAGGCCTTTTAAATTCAACAAAAAACACAAAACTTTGTAATTAAGTGAAAACCAGATGCATGTCATTTTACATACTCTTTGTACAGGATTTCACGTTAAAGACAAGGGTCAAAGAGAGGGTGCAAAATTATAGTGGTTACTAACAAAACGACGTATGGTTGCTAATAGTATGTAAATTCTGAAGGCATAAGCTTTCATGTGAATATAAAATAACCAGAAGCTACTAGGCAAGGGATCGACCCTCACCACTGGAGGAGCCAGAATACGAATACATGAGTGTGAAGCAGTGTGTTATCAACTCTCACACAGAGAGAACTGCAATCTTGACCCAATTATACAGCCACACTTATCAGTGGCTGTATGTGAACTCGCTCCAGAATCTCTGCCCACAGCCACTGAGTCAGTGGACAAAGAGAATGATAGCAGAGAGAGAACAAGTATTTTACTGAATAACATTCTGCTTTCCTTTTCAGAATTGACCCCCATTTACTTTCTTAAAGCATGTTTCTGGTCTTATTGAGGACAGTTCACTAGTGCATTTTCGTAATCTTTTTAAATCTAAATCTAAATCTAAATCTACTTGCTCTCATGGCTCTGTATGAAAAAGAAAAGTCACTGGTAAAGCAATTTAATAGAATGAGGTTTTGAGATTTATTTTTTGACACATGTACCTTATTTTTATTCTTCTCAGGTTAGGCAATTTTATCTGACCTAAATTATAAGCACTTTAAAGTACTTACAATCAGACAGCAGTCTTCTCTGTGGTCTGTTCTGGCTCAATGTCATAAATCAATGCCCCAGGAGGCAGATTTTGTTATACAAATAGAAATCAATTTATTGGTTATAATAACTATACTGCAAATATTCTATATAAGTAAAAGTACAAATAAATGTTTTTCAATCAAGAAGCTCTTCACGTGGTCACGAAGCAGCATCTGATGCCACTGTCGTCGTCACAGATATTTTCACATAAATTAGTGACCTCCCCAAATGAGGTCATCCACGGGAACACCCCCCTTTAAAAAGGCCTGTTTTATGTGTTCTCCTCCGCATTTAGTGAGCTCATCCCCTTTTGTCTGAATCACTTTTCATCCACGGTAACATACTTAACACATAATAGTTATAAAGTTGCTATAATACATGGTTTCTTCTCTACTTTGAGCATAAATAAGTCATCTATAAATGACATGTATATCTCTTTGACCTCAAATTCAGCTCTGTACAGCCGTTTCTGCACTTGCACACACATATAAATCTGCAATGCCTAACAGTACAACTGGATGAATACTACAAAACATCATACAAATGTTATATTCACTGTATGATAAATAAAATACACATGTAACTGTTAAATCATTGCCCATAAGGCCTATCCAGGAAATAAACAAAATAACAAAGCATATATTAGCTAAATACGTCAAACAATGAGGCAGGGTAATTGTATTCTTATGCATATTACACAACAATATGTAACTTATAAAAAACTATATTCTGGGAAAAAAAAACAGAATGGTCATAAATCCTTAAGGCCCTTGAAATACTTCAAGAAAATTTAAAGAACAAACTGGTTTGACATTTTGAACAAATCAGGGCAAAACGAAGTTCGTTTGGTGTTTGTTTTAGGAGTTCGAAACAGCTTGGCAAACTTTCTGGAAAAGTTCACCCTGGCTAGAAAACACCTTCAACCTAACATTGGTCCGTGGCGATTATGTAATAGGTAGGTGTAACTCTGAGGCTCCGCCTTCTTTGACATGGAAATCTTCTCCGGTTCTTTAATTTTTCCGTACAGTCCGTCGAGGTCTGATGTTCATGAGGAAAAACATGAATACACTGGAGAGCCGCTTTATAGTAGAAATTGAAGTTGTAATTCTAACTGAAAGGGACACTGACACTGTTTTTTTCATGTCTAATACTGTAAAGTTGCTTGCTTTTAAACAATCTTTTGTATAAAGTCCTGTATAAATAAACGTGACGTCACGTGACTTTACTGGTGTGCTGCATTGCAGAGCTGTTGCAAACACATCCACATCGCTATGATTAGATGCTTTCTTATCTGCTGTTTTCTCACCACTGTCATTTTTGTTGGATGTTTATTTTGTTGTTGAATGGAAAGGGCAGCGCATATTTACATAATGCTTCTCTCAGCGTTAGTGGCGTCAGGATGTCCGATAACAGTATACCGCTGGTCACATCTTTTCTAATTACTTTTTACCCTTAAACAAAGAACGAAAAAGAACTTCATCATCGGGACCTTTAGTTTCTGTATTGCTTTTTCCATATAATTGTGTATGTATGAATAATTACACACTCTGTTACGAGCCCCTGCTCTTTTTTTCCCCTTTCGCTTTTTTCTGAGCACAGTTGCCGATAGGACGGGGGTGGAGACTGATGATTTTTAAAACCTGAAGCTTCTGCCTATTTAAGTTTTGTATATGTTTATAATTCTTTGTTGTGTTACTTTTTGCTGTCAATAAATTTAATTTAATTTTGCTTAGATTAGATGTCTTAATGTCTTTTTGTGACTTGTTTTTCAATTTTCTGAATGGCTTTTTTATGTTGGTCCTTAATCTGGGTCAAACAGTTCTTAAAAATGAAGGTTTTAAAGTTTTTTTTTGCAGTGATGCCATATAGAACAACCATTTTTGGTTCCTAAAAGAACTTTTAAGTCAACAGTTCTTAATAAATATATATATATATATATATATATTATTTATTTATTTATTTATTTATTTTTCTTAGAAGAAACACTCTTACTTAGTTTGGAGCCAATCCCCAGATACAAATTATTTCACCCCAAATAAACTCAAAAATTTCACGAAAACATTGAACCATTCTTCTTAGAAAAGAACATTTTAAATAATCTAAAGAACCCTTTTCCACTATAAAAAACCTTTTGTCCAATGGAAAGGTTCTATGGATGTTAAAGGTTCTTCGTTAAACCTCAGATGCCTATAAAGAAGCTTTATTTGTAAGGGTGTACCAGCATGGCAACTGCTAAAGTCACAAATCCTTACTTTCAAATCAGTCCACTAAACCACCTGGCTTTATTCTGGTGTAACACTGGATTTTCACAATCTAATCAATTACGGATGGTTTAAATTGACTTTTCAGTTAACTTAAGAAAAACGAACAGAGCTACCATGATATCCAGCATTTAACAACCATGGCCTTTGTCCTTAAGGTTTATTGCAGATTTAATTAACAAGCAGCCAGGGTAGGTTTGACGACAAAAAAGCCTCAGACATGGTCAAAAACACTGTTGAGCAAAGCAGCACTGAATTAAACTCACGGAGACTGAGAGAAAGGTCCTGTCTAACCGGAGGCAAATAAAATCAAATCTCCTCAAACCAAAATAACAAACACTCTCACTTGGTTTTTAATGGAGCCAATCCCCACATAAAAAATATTTCAAATTCAAACATTTCACGTCTTCTGGAAAAAAAAATAATAATAATGTGCATAAGCAAACAACAAAATAGCTCTTGCAAAGCTATTACAGCTGTGTCTACATCAAAGCAATGATGTAAACACATGCATTTTAACCAAAATGGAAAAAAAGCCAAAGAAATTTTCAGTTTACATATTACAGATAGGCTACTGGCATTTAAATCATTGAAGTGTCAACTTTGTCACAGATATTTCCTTGAAAGATGTAAAATATACTTTAATATAAATATTTTTTACAGGTGTCTTCAACATATGTTCACATATATAGGCTGAAGTTTCCAAAACAAATCATTACAATTGTTAAATCATTAAAAAAAACCTACAGTAACATTCAGCTACATTGTTCATTGTCAGTCCGATATTAAAATGTACTAAGTGAAATGACAATGTAATTTACAAGTATGACTCTAGTAATTATTTTAGTGCAGTGTCTCAAAGTATGCAAATACATTACTATTGTACTATATGGTTGATTAGACTTTTTGTTTAGAAGTTTTTCTGTTATATTCTTGCTGTGTCTCTGAAAACGTTTGAAGACCCCAGGTTTACATACAGTAAGAGTATAAAGTTAATACTATAAATAAAAAAAGGTAAATATGTTGGTCTTGGAAGAATTTTATCTGAAAAGTTTGAGTTTATATCAAAATCTCTGACTTTTGAATGAAGACTTTGCAACTTAGTAAGTCTCAGTTGATCTCATATCTTCTGGAGCTCTAGGAGAGTCTTTTCTTAAGAGCGAAAACTGTATCTGATATTTAAAAAATATCATTAGTGATTTTACTCTCCTGTGGGTTGAGATGACTTAAATATTTAGATTTTTTTTATTATTATTCGGTCTCAGTGTTTTAATTGACTAAAATAGTCAGGAACACCTTTTTGAGGTTAAAAGTTACTCCTTTCAACCCTTTCACAAAACTATTAACATTCATTTATTCAGAGCTGGAGGCGAAACAGTTGTTTCTCTTTTCTCTTCTGTGCAGATAAACGTTTGTTGGGTTTGGCAGTTTAATGTTCTGTGGAGTTTAAAAGAAACACATTAGCATGTCTGTTTTATATTCAAATGTTTGTACTAAACAGCAGTTGTGTTAATTGGTTATAGCTGGAGGAACGCCTGAGAGAACCTATAAGAACAGACCATGTGAAATGACAAACGAGGACAACTGGGAGAAAACCTGCGTAAAAAATAACAGAAGAAGAGACGAATGGGGAATATAATGTTTTCCCAAGACATCACCCTTTCAAAACCATCCATTGGTGCATTTCTGTAAACTGGTTCAGATACATGTAAACTACATTTTAAGATACATGGACAGCTGTGATAAACTTAAAGAGCATTTCCATATAATTTTATCTGCAAAAAACAAAATAAAACTTTATATTAAATCTAGAAGTGCTCGAGTAAAATACACAGAATGTTGCATATTGTCCATGGTCTCCATCTGGATCCTTTTCTGACATTTCAACTGGTTGTTTGAGGGTTGATTACAATCGTTTGAGTCTTATAAATGTAAAAACTGCTGAAAATGTTTGGCTTACATTTTCAGAAAGACTATTTAAAAATGTATTTTTTAAACCTTACCTTCTATTACTGTATTCTAAAATAATTACTTAAACGATTTTTCAGAGGTGAGTGGAGCACTTAGAAGAAACGTAGAAGACGTAGAAGAAAAGGAGAAGAAAGAAAAAAATGATAAAGAGCTAAATCTACTGTTAAATTGGTTTCAACTATTGACCAAGGCCAGGTTTCTTAAATTCAACCCAAAAGCCCCAAAATGAACCCATAATAATATTTTCAGCAACCATGACCAGGTTGTGTTCAACTTTATTTATTTTTATATATATTTGTTTTAGGTTTTACATGAATTTATAATATAAAAATGGAACTGACTTTAATTTCTAACTGGATGAGCTGCATTTGAAACCCTAAAATAAAAGATACACATTGCTTGTCAACAATAGATAACGTACAATTAAACTAATGAACCATATGTATTGGTGGAATTTTGATTAATATTAATAAATATAATTAAATGAACATTCATGTCTTTAGCATAATGTGACCGTGATTTTACCACAGTTTGAGGGTTTTTTAGACACTCCATATGACATTTCTAAGAATTGTGGTAAAATCACTGTAATGTAGTCTTTCAAGGCTTAATGCTTTAAGGAATTGTGCATTATCAAACATTATTTCACCAGGTTAGTAATTTAAGAGAGACGTATTCGAAATGGCAGCATTCTTAAATTCTTAATTCTTAAAATGGTACATAAATGTTTTAGCCTGGGAAAACCCAGACTACTTCCGGCGAATTTTAATTCTCTCTCCAGGATAGTCTGGAGAAGAGCCCATTCAAACTCATTACTGTGCCGCTGAAATCGCGGCACCAATCAGAAACGTTTGGGGAGGGATTTACATGCAACGCATTCTCATCCTAGGGCGTCATAATACTGACGCTTTTGAAATTTCTTCAATATCCGACACAAAGGGCACCCTTTAGCGTCAATATGTGCTCGAACACTCGAAGCATACGTCATCTCCTTCATCGATCTGATTGGTTTTAAGACTATCAAATTGCGCCCAGAGGAATTTGAGCTACGTCGTTTGGTGACGCCCCTTTGGTAATGATTTGTCTACATAGCTTCCCCAGACCCTATACTCAGTTTCAACTGAGAAGGGTCTGGTTTTAACCAGGCTATAAATGTTTCATATTTAGCTGAGTCAGTCGTTCACTGCAATATTTATTCTAAATTCAAAATGTTTTCTGATAATTCGTATCACTAAATGGGTGTGTTTTATTTAATCTTTTAGTCATATGAACGTCCTTTATTTAAAGGCTCAAATCTTAAACATTCTTTATTGGTAGCCTGGCTAACGTCAGACCAAGTCTCATTTGAGACTTGGTCTGGGAACCACGTGTACATTTTCTCGTATTTGAGGCGTGGTTTACGAATGCCCAGAGCCGTTTATTGGGCGCTATGAATGTCTATCAAATGCGCCTGTACGTAGCTCATAGCCAATCACTTCAATTATACCAGATGACGTATGTAGAGTGACAGAAATTCGACGAGGAAAAAGCATAGACTGAAAAGATGATGGGTCAAAGATTTATTTGTACACGATGGCGTTTAGCGAATATTACCGTTTGTGCAAGATAAACATGAGGGTAGAAGGTAACGTCGAGTCTGATGCCATGTTGGATCTATAGATATAAACAAACTGCTTCGGTGTCGTCATCGTCTTGCTGCTCCCTCCCCGTTCTGTGATTGGTTCCCTTTTTCAGGGGAAAATCTGGTCCATGGTGTCCAGACTGCCTAGCAGCGTGAATAAAATCGCGCTGCGAGCAAGGCAGTATGGGGAAACCCAGACTACTTTATTGGTGCAATCTGAATAAACTTTGCTTCATAATACGGTTAAGTCTGAATGAAGCACATCTAAATATTACAATAAAATTTTGTCATATTCTGACACCCAGTTTAACACTAAGTGGCCATTAAAAAAAAAGAAACATTGATCCACTTAAATCTGCAGTCTACCCTTTAATTAGGCATTTAAGAAGCACTTAAGAAGTTCTTCAATACTTAACTTTAGACTCCCTGCAAATGCTACAAAGAGAGAGAGAGAGAGAGACTGTGAGAAAGACTAATTATAAACATCCGGCAAATACAATGATAAATTCCTTTTGGACTGCACAGATGATATTTTTTCCTCAAGAACAAAAGCTTCAGAACACAACTATTCATTTGCTCCATCAAAAGATTGGATTCTTATTCTGTGTTTTGTTTTGCTGGCATACCTAATTCCCCTTCTCCAATTTCCAATCTCCTCCTTCCAAAAACACTAACAATGAAGGCAGAAATGCTTCATGATTGCGCTTCAGAAAATCAATCAACACATGGTGCACCACTGGAGACTGAATAGTTGTACTAAATATAGCGAATAAATAAACTGCTATGAGGCGCCAAAAAAAGGGTTCAGGAATATGCATGGTTAAATACAACCTGTACTGTTGACAGCATGTGTAAAATGGCATTCACAACCCATTGTATTGATTTAATACAAAATATGTCTGAGAGAAACAGAATATTCAACAAGACAAATTTAGATTGTATCCATCTTGATTGACTGATTGATTGATTGATTGATTTGTGCACAACAAGACCTATATTACAAAGAAAATGGGATCAGTTTTAATTCACTGTTGATGTAAAAAAAAATATATATATATATATATATAGTATAACGTGGAATATTTCTGATTATTAAACGACTCTCTGAAATGCTTGATTCTAATTCGTCAGTCGTGACATGTCGTCAACAGAACTGCTGTATAATGACCACTTATCCAGGGATTTGACCGCCTGCACTTCTTTTATGTCTCTCTCTCCTACATAATAGGCCTACATAATATTGTTGACGTGTTCGTATTTTTGCTAGAACAAGATAGAGATAATAAACAGATAAGATTTTAAAACGGTTTCTTTACAATATCAATATGTAGGGGAGACCGGGGACAGTTGCAACATGGGGATGGTTGCAACAGGTCATTTTTCTCCAATCAGAAACAAGCTAGAGTGATGACACTCATACTGCACATGCACAGTTAGACCCTCCCCCCACTAAGAAGACAGTAGACATATTCAACATCTGCTGCTGCATTTATTGAACAAAACTTGTTTTGGAGGTATGAAAGTAAATTTTTTCATGAGATATATTTTTTGTCATACTGTCCAGACATTTTGTATGAATTAATCAAAACTTACTTAGTTTGAATTATTGTTTTGTTGACTTCTAAGTGACATGGTTAGCATGTGTCAAAGTCAATGTGTCTAGCAGGCATATGATGTTCTGTCATGGCTGATAGGGTTGAGGACAGTTGCAACAAGTTATAAATTGCATGTTTAATAAAGGTTTGTTGCATTGCAAATTGTTCAATTCTTCCTTTCTAACACTGAAATATGGAGAGATTGAATAGCATCTGTAACACCTACACACTGAATCTACAGTACCAGTCAAAAGTTTGGAAACAGTACTATTTTTAATGTTTTTGAAAGAAGTCTCTTATGCTCATCAAGCCTGCAGTTAAAAAAAAACAAAAAACAAAAAAAAAACAGTAATATTATGAAATATTATTACAATTTAAAATAATGGTTCTCTTTTTTAATATACTTAAAAATGTAATTTATTTTTGTGATGCAAAGCTGAATTTTCATCAGCAAGTACTCCAGTCTTTGGTGTCTTATGATCCTTCAGAAATCATTCTAATATAATGATTTGATACTCAGTTATTATCAATGATGGAAACAGTTGTGCTGTTCAATATATTTTTTTGGAATACTTTTTTCAGGATTCATTGATGAGTAAAACGTTAACAGCATTTATTCATAAAAACAGCATTTATTCAAAATAAAAACATTTCTAACAATATAAATCGTTACCATCACCTTTTATCAATTTAACGCATCCTTGTTGAATTAAAGTACTTATTTCTTAAAAAAAAAAATAGTTATTGTTCCCAAACTTTTGAACGGTAGTGTATATTGTTACAAAAGATTTCTATTCTAAATAAATACAGTTCTTTTTAACTTTTTATTCATCAAATAATCCTGAAAAAAGTATCTCAGGTTATAAAAAACATATTAAGCAGCACAACTGTTTCCAACATTGATCATAAATCAGCATATTAGAATGATTTCTGAAGGATCATAAGACACCAAAGACTGGAGTACTTGCTGATGAAAATTCAGCTTTGCATCACAAAAATAAATTGCATTTTAAAGTATATTAAAAAAGAGAACCATTATTTTAAATTGTAATAATATTTCATAATATTACTGTTTTTTTGTTGTTTTTTTGTTTTTTTTAACTGCAGGCTTGATGAGCATAAGAGACTTCTTTCAAAAACATTAAAAATAGTACTGTTTCCAAACTTTTGACTGGTACTGTATGTAGGCCTATGTTCTACACATGAACAAACAAAACTCAATAACTGTTATTTGATAAATATGACTAAATAAATAAATTATAGGCTACAATAATATTATTGAAATAAATAATACTATAATATTATAGTAGGCCTAAAACAGTTAATATATTCAGAATTATAAGCTCATTGAGACAAAAAGCTAAAATTAATTAGAGAAATTTAAGGTATTTTTAACGTGTTGCAATCGTCCCTGGGTTGTGTTGCAACCGTCCCCTGGGTCGGGGTCAGTTGCAACATCTGACTTCTTCCATTCAAATAAATACTGTGAACGATATGTCATATATAATCATCTTTAAATGGTATGGGTAATTAGCAGACAGATGCTAGTTTAATATATACAAATTTGGTTGTTCTAGTCCAAATAGTCTCTGAGTAACTGAGAGAAATGCAAAAAGTGTTGCAACTGTCCCCGGTCTCCCCTAATGTCCCACAGTCCCCATCATTATTTCAGTGGTAAAAAACTTCACGTCTGTGTCCTGATCACCCGGTCAGGGTTTTTTCTGCAATAACAACTGAATAAAATTCATTGCAAAAATCTGCATTCATTGCTTCAGAATCTCATCCACAGACTAAAGGTGAGCGATATACACTCACCTAAAGGATTATTAGGAACACCATACTAATACTGTGTTTGACCCCCTTTCGCCTTCAGAACTGCCTTAATTCTACGTGGCATTGATTCAACAAGGTGCTGAAAGCATTCTTTAGAAATGTTGGCCCATATTGATAGGATAGCATCTTGCAGATTTGTGGGATGCACATCCAGGGCACGAAGCTCCCGTTCCACCATATCCCAAAGATGCTCTATTGGGTTGAGATCTGGTGACTGTGGGGGCCATTTTAGTACAGTGAACTCATTGTCATGTTCAATAAACCAATTTGAAATGATTCAAGCTTTGTGACATGGTGCATTATCCTGCTGGAAGTAGCCATCAGAGGATGGGTACATGGTGGTCATAAAGGGATGGACATGGTCAGAAACAATGCTCAGGTAGGCCGTGGCATTTAAACGATGCCCAATTGGCACTAAGGGGCCTAAAGTATGCCAAGAAAACATCCCCCTCACCATTACACCACCACCACCAGCCTGCACAGTGGTAACAAGGCATGATGGATCCATGTTCTCATTCTGTTTACGCCAAATTCTGACTCTACCATCTGAATGTCTCAACAGAAATCGAGACTCATCAGACCAGGCAACATTTTTCCAGCCTTCAACTGTCCAATTTTGGTGTGCTCGTGCAAATTGTAGCCTCTTTTTCCTATTTGTAGTGGAGATGAGTGGTACCCGGTGGGGTCTTCTGCTGTTGTAGCCCATCCGCCTCAAGGTTGTGCGTGTTGTGGCTTCACAAATGCTTTGCTACATACCTCGGTTGTAACGAGTGGTTATTTCAGTCAAAGTTGCTCTTCTATCAGCTTGAATCAGTCGGCCCATTCTCCTCTGACCTCTAGCATCAACAAGGCATTTTCGCCCACAGGACTGCCGCATACTGGATGTTTTTCCCTTTTCATACCATTCTTTGTAAACCCTAGAAATGGTTGTGCATGAAAATCCCAGTAACTGAGCAGATTGTGAAATACTCAGACCGGCCCGTCTGGAACCAACAACCATGCCACGCTCAAAATTGCTTAAATCACCTTTCTTTCCCATTCTGACATTCAGTTTGGAGTTCAGGAGATTGTCTTGACCAGGACCACACCCCTAAATGCATTGAAGCAACTGCCATGTGATTGGTTGATTAGATAATTGCATTAATGAGAAATTGAACAGGTGTTCCTAACTAGATGTACCGCATGGCGGTACAAAATATGACCGCCGCTCAGGCCTGCACTGGCTTTCCACAAAAAAATATACTTATACATACTAAGTATGAAAAATCTGTGATTTTTTTTTCAAAGGACCCTCCCATTCAATTTCTACAAACCTCTACCAAACGGTTGAGGTACCTGTTGATGGTAAAAGTCAGTTATCTGACTTTGGCATGGGTTTGTTGTGTTTTACTGAAATAAAAAACATTTTTCCCCAAAAAAGTGGTTTTATCTTGTAGCCCTGGTCCCAGAGTTTTAAAAAACAATGTTAACAAAATTAAACTCATTCCCACTGTACCTAGTAGAACACTTAAGTAAATGTCCCATTGAAATTAATGGGATTTTATGGATTTAGGTGAAGAAAGTGTACACATAATACATTTTGGTCTGTACCATGAAGAGAAAACTGATTCAACTATATAAACTATATATTTTCTGAAAGCGTAGACTCTCAGGATGTGATCTAACATGGCATGAAACATGTCCCACCCACCTCATTAGTATACTGCCCAAGCATAACACATTGGGTATTGGTAAATCGGGTATATCGCTGATACCTAAAAAAAGTAGTAGCATGTGCATGTCTGTCTGTGTGTGTGTGTATGTGTGTGTGTTTGTGTATGTGTGTGTCTGTGTGTGTGTGTGTCTGTGCGTGTATGTATGCGTGCGTACATGTGTGCGCGTGTGTGTTTGTGTGTGTGTGTCTGTGCGTGTGGATGTCAGTGTGTGTGCATGCTTGCGTTTGTTTGTATTCCTGCATGTGTGTGTGTGACAGTATCATCCTAAACCAGCAACCCTTCGCTCAACAGCACCATCTACAGGCCGATGAGTGTACAGTCACTAAATGTGCACATAAATTAATTTATTTTATACCCCCCCATGGATGAAATTCTACGAAACGTAGCATACCCCCAGAGGATGTCAAGTTAATCATACACATGAAATATGGTGCAGTTCTGAACACCTCAACTGAAGATAGGGGCGATTAAAGCAGAATAATATTGCATTTTCATTTTTTATGGGAGGGGCGCAAATCACAAATGAGTGATTATGGGCTAGGTTGATGTGGGCCCTTAAGAGCAACATACCATAAAAAATTCTTCATCCTCGGTGCCACGGTTCAGGTAGTTATTAAGGAAAAACTGCATTTTTTGGGTTTGGGAGGGCCCAGTGCGGGGGGGGAGTGGCCCCCGGGGACCAAACGAATTTTTTCCGTAAAAGTCTAGTGGGGCTACATGCCCACCAAATTTCATGTTCCCCGGTGTTTCGGTGTCCCTGGTATCGTTGACGAAAAATTCACGGGGGGCCCAGCGCGGGGGGGGGGGAGTGGCCTCCGGGGACCAAACGAAATTTTTCCGTAAAAGTCTAGTGGGGCTACATGCCCACCAAATTTCATGTTCCCCGGTGTTTCGGTGTCCCTGGTATCGTTGACGAAAAATTCACGGGGGCCCCAGAGCAGGGGGGGAAGTGGCCCCCGGGGACCAAAACGAATTTTTTCTGTAAAAGTCTAGTGGGGCTACATGCCCACCAAATGTCATGTTCCCCAGTGTTTCGGTGTCCCTGGTATCTTGACAAAAAATTCACGGGGGGCCCAGCGCGGGGGGGGAGTGGCCCCCGGGGACCAAACGAAATTTTTCCGTAAAAGTCTAGTGGGGCTACATGCCCACCAAATTTCATGTTCCCCGGTGTTTCGGTGTCCCTGGTATCGTTGACGAAAAATTCACGGGGGCCCAGCGCGGGGGGGGAGTGGCCCCCGGGGACCAAACGAAATTTTTCTGTAAAAGTCTAGTAGACCAACATACCATAACAATTTCTTCATCCTCGGTGCCACGGTTCAGGTAGTTATTTAGGAAAAACTGCATTTTTTCGGTTTGGGGGGGCCCAGCGTGGGGGGGGGAGTGGCCTCCGGGGACCAAACGAAATTTTTCCGTAAAAGTCTAGTGGGGCTACATGCCCACCAAATTTCATGTTCCCTGGTGTTTCGTGTCCCTGGTATCGTTGACGAAAAATTCACGGGGGGCCCAGCGTGGGGGGGGAGTGGCCCCCGGGGACCAAACAAAATTTTTCCGTAAAATCTATAGTGGGGCTACATGCCCACCAAATTTCATGTTCCCCGGTGTTTCGGTGTCCCTGGTATCGTTGACGAAAAATTCACGGGGGGCCCAGCGCGGGGGGGGAGTGGCCCCCGGGGACCAAACAAAATTTTTCTGTAAAAGTCTAGTAGACCAACATACCATAAAAATTTCTTCATCCTCGGTGCCACGGTTCAGGTAGTTATTTAGGAAAAACTGAATTTTTTGGGTTTGGGGGGGCCCAGCGCGGGGGGGGAGTGGCCCCCGGGGACCAAACGAAATTTTTCCGTAAAAGTCTAGTGGGGCTACATGCCCACCAAATTTTATGTTCCCCGGTGTTTCGGTGTCCCTGGTATCGTTGACGAAAAATTCACGGGAGGCCCAGCGCGCGGGGGGGAGTGGCCCCCGGGGACCAAATGAAATTTTTATGTAAAAGTCTAGTAGACCAACATACCATAAAAAATTCTTCATCCTCGGTGCCACGGTTCAGGTAGTTATTTAGGAAAAACTGCATTTTTTCGGTTTGGGGGGGCCCAGCGCGGGGGGGGAGTGGCCCCCGGGGACCAAACGGAATTTTTCCGTAAAAGTCTAGTGGGGCTACATGCCCACCAAATTTCATGTTCCCCGGTGTTTCGGTGTCCCTGGTATCGTTGACGAAAAATTCACGGGGGCCCCAGCGCGGGGGGTAAGTGGCCCCCGGGGACCAAACGAAATTTTTCCGTAAAAGTCTAGTAGCCCAACATACCATAAAAAATTCTTCATCCTCGGTGCCACGGTTCAGGTAGTTATTTAGGAAAAACTGCATTTTTTGGGGTTTGGGGGGGCCCAGCGCAGGGGGGGAGTGGCCCCCGGGGACCAAACAAAATTTTTCCGTAAAAGTCTAGTGGGGCTACATGCCCACCAAATTTCATGTTCCCCCGTTGTTTCGGTGTCCCTGGTATCGTTGACGAAAAATTCACAGGGGCCCCAGCGCGGGGGGGGAAGTGGCCCCCGGGGACCAAACGAAATTTTTCCGTAAAAGTCTAGTAGACCAACATACCATAAAAAATTCTTCATCCTCGGTGCCACGGTTCAGGTAGTTATTTAGGAAAAACTGCATTTTTTCGGTTTGGGGGGGCCCAGCGCGGGGGGGGAGTGGCCCCCGGGGACCAAACGAAATTTTTCCGTAAAAGTCTAGTGGGGCTACATGCCCACCAAATTTCATGTTCCCCGGTGTTTCGGTGTCCCTGGTATCGTTGACGAAAAATTCACGGGGGCCCCAGCGCGGGGGGGGGGGGGGGGGGGGGTGGTTAAGTGGCCCCCGGGGACCAAAATAAATTTTTCCGTAAAAGTCTAGTAGACCAACATACCATAAAAAATTCTTCATCCTCGGTGCCACGGTTCAGGTAGTTATTTAGGAAAAACTGAATTTTTGGGGTTTGGGGGAGCCCAGCGCGGGGGGGGGGAGTGGCCCCTGGGGATCAAATGGAATTTTTCCGTAAAAGTCTAGTGGGGCTACATGCCCACCAAATTTCATGTTCCCCGGTGTTTCGGTGTCCCTGGTATCGTTGACGGAAAATTCAGTAAGATGACGAAAAAAAAAAAAAAAACTTTGACAATCCCTATATGACCGCTTTCGCTAGCTACGCTAGCGGCGGTCATAATAATGCTTTAGGTGAGTGTGTGACCAATATCACAATACTGAATAATTTTATTTCATGATAACGATATCACGCTTTAGTTATTTTTGCTTTAAACAGTTTTTATGATATAAAAATTGTATTGAAATGTCAGAAATCCCATCACCAACTCCAAAATCACATAAATAACCAATACTATAGCCTAACTAACATAAGTTCACTGACGGCAAGCAAACAGATAAAATAGGAATAAAGAAAATAGTTACAAGCAATAGGACCAACAAATGTAATAGATCAAAGACACAAATGAAATAGACCTACCTGAAAAACTTTAAGCAATAGAAATAAAACACTACAATAGAACAAATCAGGTTTATTATGCAGCTGTCACTTTAAGGGCCCTATTTTAACGATCTGAAATGCAAGTATCAAACGCGAAACGCAAGCAACTTTGTGGGCGGATCTCGGGCGCTATTGCTATTATACCAGAGTGATAAATGACTCTTGCGCCCGACGCAAATCTAAAATGGGTTGGTCTGAAGTAGCTACATTACTCATAGGTGTGGTTTGGGCGTAACGTGAAATAAACCAATCAGAGCATCATCTCACATTCCCTTTAAGAGCAGGTGCGTTTGTTCCATGGCGGATTGCTGTTACAACGGCGGATTTGCCAGGCGTGCGCCAGGAGCAGTTCAGAGCCGAGGAGACCGACGTTCTCGTCAGGGCCGTAAAAGACAGAGAGGTGACATATGGGGATGGAGAAACCCACCCAAATTATCTTTGGTTAAATAGGCGTATAATAATTTTGGTAAATGTGTAAGCTAGATTTATGCCTATTTTTTCACATCATCATGGACACCACAATGATTTCCCTGATGTGGAATATTTTTCCTTGTAATTATGTATGGTTTGCCAAAATGGGAACTGCTGCGTCTGTGTGTATATGTGAGAAGCAAAGTGTATGCGCGTTGTGCACACGCTACATTATAGCCAAGCATGCGCCCTTAAAATAGCATGTGAACGCACCACTGACTTTAGACTAGGTTTTTCCTGGTCTGTGGCACCAGGGAACGTTTGCGCCGGAACACTCCTCCTCTTTTCGCTGAACCGCCCTGGGATCGCAAGTTCATTCCTTCATTCCCTAATTTACCAACGTGCATCTGTCGAGGGAAAAGTCCGCTGTGCGTCGGGTGCAAAATAGGGCCCTTAGAGAGAAGGTACTGATCTAATATACACATGCACTTTCTTTCTTAAAGGGGTGGTATAATGCCATTTTCACAAGATGTAAAATAAGTCTTTGATGTCCCCAGAGTGTGTATGTGAAGTTTTAGCTCAAAATACCCCACATATATTTTTATATAGCATGTTAAAGTTGTCAATATATGAGGGTGAGAAAAAACGCACCTTTTTGTGTCTGTTCCTTTAAATGCAAATGAGCTGCTGCTCCCAGCACAGAGGGCGGAGCCACAACAGCTTGCACTCACACAGACATGCACTGAAAATTTCAAAAACTTTTAGCCTGTTATGTTCAAACCAGAGTCAGACAATGATGGAGAGACTCAAGAAGAAATGACAACATGTAGAAGCAACAAGTAACATGTAGCCCCACATTTCTGATTGGTTGATGAATTTATGTAGCTTATGTGTAGTTATCTTCATTGATTAGCATATTATGTCTTGATAATCTATAAATCGTGTTCCGGGGGCGGGGTTTATGTACATTTTAGGGGTTAGTGATGTCATTAACCCGGGAGGAATGTAGTGTAGTCCCTACCAGCCGTTTGTTGTAGTCCTTAAAAAACGATTTTTTTAAAAGAAAATTTCTCCCTTTGCTTTGAACTTTGAGCATTGTAACTTTGCAGATGTTGTTTATGCCCAAACAGCAACATTACACACTAACTAAAGTTAAAAAAGTGAAATCATAATCAACCACCCCTTTAACCATTTACGTTCACTTAAAGGTGGGGTATGTGATTCTCTTTTTTGTCCATTTTTTCAAAATCACTTGAAATCCTATTCCTAACCCACTTACAGCCACTGAGTTAGAAGCACTGAAATGAAAATTAAGCAATTTAATCATCTGTGGAATGGGCAGGACTCGAAAAACTCCAGCCAATAATTTCCAAGACCACCTAGAATCATTGGACAGTAAGTTCGTCAATCAAACGGTCGTACCCCCTCCCCCCATCCCCCTCCCATCCATTCCGTGTCCATGTTCTTCGAATGGGTGGAGTCAGGGCCAGCGTTGGAGGAAAGAAGGTAGGACCATTTGAGTTGTGTATTTTCAAAATCTGCCGGCCGTTTTGCAAATCCCATACCCTACCTTTAAGACATAAAAAGCGTTGATGAGGATACTCACAAAGACGGGCATTTTGACATATAAGTGTGTGTGTGTATTTGACTGTTCAAGCCCAGTAAGGTGCTAAAAAGAACTCTAGTTCAGTAGGCCCTCTTCTCACTCTGTATGATGAGCAGCTGCTTTATGTGCACAGCTTTCGATAAGCTTTCAAGACGGCACAGAATGGCAACATCACGTGAGCATGACCGCGACAGAGACGATAGAGACAACAGTCCAAAATCTCTACCGGTTGACAAATTTCTACCAGCAACCCCTAACACAGACCTTGTTTTGGGCCTGGGAATGGGATATTTGTATTGCTTCAAGCTTCATGTGATCGTTGTCTCCTAATTAGGACAGGAAAAAGATAAATATAAAGTCTGCAATGGTAGGAGTATGGTTAGAATGCACCAACAGCGGGAAACTCAGAATGCAGTGTGCACTAGAGTCCTGCACGGGTTCGGGTACCCGCGGGTACTTGCGCGATCTGCTTGCAGTCGTCGAGATGGATGCTGAGGAGTTGAAGAAAAGAATAGCTAGTCCAGTGTGTGGGAGAAATTTGGAATTATCTGAAGAAAATATTGTGAACAGCTTATTTGCTGCATGCATTTTCGTGTTGGATAGCCGCAAATGTGGAACTTCATCGCTGAGGAAGCAGGCAGGAACTGTGGTAACAAACCAAGCAGTTCTATCGAACAGTATTTTTTCAAATTTAACACTGTCAAGTATTTGTGGTGTGCAGGGCGTGTTTGAACCCAAAATTGTCAAATGTAGGCTAGTGTTGTGGCACATAGTGTTGTAGCCGCGTCTATTCGATTGGTAAAATGTTACAAGGCTACTCAGTTTTGTGGTAACATTAGCCATGTTCTTCATGTACCGGCCTTTTGACAGCTTCGGCTGAAGTTGTCCTCGTGTTAATTGTCGTGTAATAACTTCTGTATGACCTGGCAATAAACATTTTTGTAATTGTGTCTATAATGTGATTGGCTAAACTGATTTTATTTCGGGTGCGGGCCGGGTGTCGGTTCTATTTTAAGCGGGTCGGGTCGGGTGCGGATTTTAATTAGTGCTGCTGTCAGAAAACGGGAGTCGGATGCGGTTTTAAGCACTGCGGCTAGCCTACGGGCGGGTGCGGATTTACAAAATCAGACCCGTGCAGGACTCTAGTGTGCACATCAAAAGATTAAATCCGATCTGAAGCTTGTAACATATAAACGCACACATCAACCTGATCACTTATTTAGCGTTCATGTAAACACTATGTTCTGATTCATCAATCGGATTGATTTAATTCTGATTGAAACAAAAAGTGTCCTTGTAAACATATATAGCTACAAAATAAGCTATCAGCGAATCAGTCATAAAGAAGCTCTGCAGAGAACTGTGGTGTCATCATTGTTCAACTTTTGTTTTCATTATAGTTTCAGTGCAGTCAAACGGATAATATTACTGAATAATATTAAAGTGTTCTTTTTGAAAAAACAACTACAACGACACTTGGGTTTGGAACAATCTTTAAAAGGTCTAGCCAGTTTCCATACATTTTTACAAGCTTTATTTTATTTTTATATTGTGCTATTAGACCAATATAACATGAGATTAACTTCCACATTCACATGACCTTACAAACTAAACAAAATTGGGTTACGCTACTTTATTTTAAGGTGTCATTGTTACAGTGTAATTATATATTTAAGTACTGAGTAATATTAAGCAACACCATGTATTAGGGTTTGGTTGAGGGTATGTTGCATGTAATTATGCATAATTTACTGTTATTACTATGGTAAGTACATGTAACATCATAAACAAGGACACTGTAAAATAAAGTGTTACCCAAAATTGCTACTTCTCCCTGCATAGATAAAAAAAAAACAAAAAAAAAACACCAACAACAACTAGGTTTTGGAGAGTGGATTTGTTGGCCCCATTATTGGTAAATGATTTAGAGTTAGTGACAACCAGTTCTGGATCTCTAGTCCCACATTTTATGACAACTATCATGACTGTCATTTACAGCCACAGGCATCACCAGAGACCGGCCGCTTGAAGCCAGCATTTGGAGAGAGACTGGTTTTTCACATAATCTTGCTTTGATTTGAAGGTCAGTCATTGGTTTTCATTTTTCACACACGAGTGCAACTCCAATTCTTCAATTTTATATCGTTCTTATAATTCCAGGACTTTATATTTCTTGACAAAGACGTGTGTGCGAGTATTGCGAGTGTGCATCTTCCCTCAGCTATCCTCTGAGCTACGGAAACAATCAGCTGCGTGAGTCCTGTGTGTAGGAGATAGCAGAATTGGCTGTGAGGAATGATCCTTGCCGTTGAGCAGAATACCTGCTCATCTCTCACCGTCCACACAGAGCCGCCTCAGCCAACACTTCACACAGCCGCAGAGACATAACCTACACGAGCTGTATTTGTCCTTGAAACAATCTCTCTTTCATTAAAGCTGTAGCTCTGAGACTGACAAAATATTTCAGAAAGGACATTATAGCTTACACACAGATGAACTGTAGAAACATAAAGATCCACTGCTATTCAGTCGAGAACTGCATTCAACTCTTTGTCACTATCATCTTGAAATATTTGAGAGAACTGAGAAAGAGTAAAATGACTTTTGAATGACAGGCAAAAATAAAAGAAAATAAATTAAATTAATAAATTAAAATAATACGTTTAAACATTTGGGGCCAGTAAGATTATGTTTCTTTGAAAGAAATTAATACTTACATTCAGCAAGGATGCATTAAGTTGACCAAAATAGACAGAAAAGACATTTATTTAGTTACATAATATTTATATTGCAAATAAATGCTGTTCTTTTGAACCTTCTTAATCAAAAAATCCTAAAATATTGTATCATTGTTTCTACATAAATATTAAGCAGCACAACTGTTTCCAACATTGATTATAATAGGAAATGTTTCTTGAGCAGCAAATCAGCAGAATGATTTCTGAAGGATAATGTGACACTGAAATTTCAGCTTTGCCATCACAGGAATATATATATATATATATATATATATATATATATATATATATATATATACTATTATTATTATTATTATTATTATTATTATTATTATTTTATTTTTTTAGCATAAAATACTTTTTTCAAAAACATTTTAGAAAATCTAGCAGACCCCAAACTTGGTAGAGTACTGCAAATGGAATGAGTGGTGATTTAAGTAAAATATTTGATATTTTATAATTTAATTTAAACCAAATATGCTGAATGTGGTCAAATTGTCAATTTAAACAATATATATATATATATATATATATATATATATATATATATATATATATATATATATATATATATATATATATATATATATATATATATATTTGGTAAGTCAAGAAATTATGTCAATGAAAACTAACCCCAAAATAAAAATCTTCAAATTTAAATAACAGCAATGCATATGTTGTGAAGTTTGATTCATTCATTTCCAAGTGATTTAACCATAAGCAGCAGTTGTAAATGGCATTTGAATCCAGCCTCAGGTTTATGGCATCTTGGGAATTGATAGTTCAGCACAGCATCTTAAAAAAAATCAACTGTGTGAAAAGCTTTTCCTTTTGAGTGCATAAGGGGACATTAATGGCTTGTCTTGAGCGTAATGCGAGAGGAAACACATTAATAAAAAATCCATACTCATCCAATGTTTTCTAAGGGCAGCGACAGCCAATGCATTCCTCGTTATTTTTCGGACAGAGAAAAGAAAAGCATATGCACAAAAATAATATGCATAGGCAGACTTATATCTTGACCTGATGTTCAGCTCAAGACTGGAGCACAGAGCAGATGGAGCGAGACAAACTAATAGTGACTGATGTTTAGAGTGCATCCCTCTCATCTCTGAATATCTCATCTTTCTCTTCTCTCATTCCTTCGAACTGACAACCAATACACTTTGGTAAACATCCCCAAAAAAATTGTGAAGGGTTAGATTCATTCATATGTGTTAGAAGGTGGCCAATTCTTGCTCCTCCTTGATAGCAAGACAGAAAAAGAGAGGAATTTGATTGGAATGATCGAACGGAAATGGGCGCAGACGAGGAGGGTGAGACGGAGTGACAGAAAGTAATTACCCCAGAGAAAATAGGAGGAATAGAAGGAACGGCACTGCCTCAGCGGATGTGCGAAGATTTAATGTCCGAATGATCATGAAAAATCACCATCATCTCATGAATACACAGGAAAAAACGGAGACAAGAGACAGAGATAGTAATAGTGAGAGAGCACGGAAACTAGGAACATGTAACACGTATCATACAAAAACATCCAATCAAAAAGCTCTAAATTTCTACAATTGCCAAAACCTCGTAATATTAAAACACAAAGTACAAAAATTGCAGCCATTTGATCTGATGGGACTACTGAACATAAGGGACTAAATTCTAAACCATGCACTTGCATGGTTAAACTCGCTGCCAGCAGCTCTTTGGGATAGTTTTAAATGGTTATTTTAAGGAGTTGTTAATGAACGCTTCAGACCCTAATGGTGTCATCCTCAGCGTGGCCCAGGCCGACTTCATGGATCATGTCCTAACCTCACTACAGGAGGGGTGAGAGATTAGCGGAGAGATTCCTCTTCCAGCTATGAGATAGATAACTTCAACAAAGCTGTACTTACCCAAACACCCAGAGCACGCTAATTAGCAAACCTGCCACGGATTGGCTCACATTAAAAGAAAGTGCCCCCCCCCCACCCACCCCCCGAGAGGAGACTCACGATAACGTTTCCAATACATCAGTGAGCAGGTTAACACAAATGCCTTGATAATGACCAGCTTCATATGTAGTAAATTGGCCAGTGATATATATCAGGTGTTTTCAAACTGGAGGCTGCTATGGAGCCAAGTTTAAAACTGGTCACACTTTTTTATGCAATTACATATGACTGTTCAGAATCAAGGACCAGTCATGTGAACCAGATCAAGTGATTCATTTAAAAGATCTGACTCAAATTAATGATTCATTCACAAATGATACATAGCTAGTTGGCTACTTCTCTCAGAATTCAGTATTATCACCAAACATTAGATTCAATCTTTTTGTGAACTTGTTTTCTTTCAATTTGGACAGATTTTGTACTTGTTTTTGAAACTAATTGATCGTAGGCCACATTGAAATTTTGGGGAAGCAGTTATACCCTGGGTCAGTAAGTTTTAGTTCAATGCGATAACATTAACTAGCATTTTCAGGAAAAAGAAAATCCTCTCTGGGTCAAAATGACCCGAACACAACCTCAGGGTTAATAGCAAATGCTTTTATTGTTTCACAGACATGAACAATAACAAGGAGATGCAAGAACCTCAGCTTGCTGTCCTCTGAGAGACAAACCAATTAGTTAATTAGAGTAACACTGTACTTAAATAAGTGCACAATATTGACCTTTCAAGGTCACTCACTAAATGTGACCTTTCAAGTTCACTCACTAAAACTTATTGTATTACACAAATGGCATCCCATTACCATGTGTCAATACAGTTATATTTCTCTAGTCGGGATCTGGCATTTATTCCGTGCATGAGGAATGAGGGGTATTAGCTACTCTGATATTAAAATATTTAATTATCCAATTCTTGCAACACTATTTGTCTAGCGTCATTGATTGATTGAATAAAGCTGTCCACAAATTTCTGTTCACTGCATTCTAATGCCAAAAAAAACCTCTGGAACTCACAAAGATGAACAGCAAGAGTATTTGTGATGGTGGGGAATGATGAGATTGGTCCGGTCTGCCTCACAAAGTTTTTCATGAGATGCGACAGCGATGCTTCATAGCACCATCTGGCTCTGGGGATGAAAAAGCTAAATCAATGCTAAAACCTCCCAACAAAGCAGGTAATGAATGTAGAGGTTCCTTTGCCAAGATGTACAAAGACTGGCCCAAACTTTCTCGTCTCCCATTCTCTTCTTTCTGTGGTTTATGCAGGAGAATGATAAACAGCACCATCTGAACAGACCAGACCTAAGTATTTGCCCGCAGCTCAGTCCAGCTCATTGTGAATTACACATTGCAAAAACTAACAACTTCCTCACATGAGCCAAACCAGAATCAAAGGTTCCTTAATACAATGAATAAAATACCATCTGAAATGACCTCTTCTTATTAAAAATAATACATTAATATTAAATTAATTAATACAATTAATTTGTTGTAAAGTTAAATTTATTACAATTAATTAATTATATAAAGCCATCCTGTAGCTCAAACAATACAGCATGGCGCTAGCAAAGCCAAGGTCATGGGTTCGATTCCCAAGGAAAGCAAGAACTGAAATTCAATGCAGTGTCACTTTGGATACAAGCATCTGCCAAATGCGTAAATGTAAAAGATACAGCAGAGGCATGCGGTCCATATAAGCTGCGAATGCTCTACATTCCCAAGCCATTCGTGGACTCGCTAATTAGCATTAACTGACTGTCATTTATTTATTTGCCAAACGACGGTAATTTTCTTCAAATCTGCCTGTTACAGAATGTTTCAGGTAAGCGGATCCACAGCAGCTTTGACGCCTAATCTCTGTTGTTAGGTATCGTCACCATTGTCCCGCGTTCTTGGTTTGTTAGCATTTCATGTGCAAGTAAAGCTGTCCGCAAATCATTCGCCCAAGTGGAAAAATGTGCTGTTGCTGGCAGTTCTCGATCAATAAAAATCACATTGTATTTTATATAAAACTAAAAAGACTAAATTAAATGAACAATTTAATAATATATAATTATATATGTGTGTGTGTGTGTGTGTGTGTGTGTTTGTGTGTGTGTGTGTGTGTGTGTGCATGCGTGTGCGAGTGTGTGTGTGTGTGCGAGTGTGTGTGTGTGTGCGAGTGTGTGTGTGCGTGTGTGTGTGCGTGTGTGTGTGCGTGTGTGTGTGTGTGTGTGTGTGTGTGTGTGTGTGTGTGTGTGTGTGTGCATGTGTTTGTGTTTGTATATGTATACGTATGTATGTTTGGTTTTAAAGGCTTTAAAGTCTCTATCCCTTTAACTGCAGAAAATCACCCCTAAACCTAGAGGTTAAGTATGATTTTGGACATGTGTATCACTATGTATGTATGTATCACTAAAACAGGTCACCTGACAAAAAATTTGAGACTTTAAAATCAAATAGTTACTCAGCAAAATTATATTTTGCCTCAGTCATTGCACTACAATTCTTCATCTCCACCCATTTATCTCAATATCTGTTAATTACGCCATGCAAGTGAAAAGCTAATGTTCAACATATGTTGTTTATTTGCTGTTATCACCTTGTGACTTTGCAGTCTTTTTAGGTTATTATTATAAAAAGTACTTGACATTCTGAAAGACAGCTTAATTTTAGTTCTAATAGATCCCACCTGTCTCTCATGAATATTCATTCCATTTTTTTTATTAGGAATTAATGAGTTGCAAGATACAGCTGGCATATCTAAACGCCTGACTTCATCCGTTTCTCTTTAAACACCGGAAAGGTGACAAAGCCCATTTGCAGTTTCTCCAGACGCTTTTGTTAAAAGTCTTTTAAAAATTATTTTGTTCTCATCTAGATGCAGTAATGATCAAATAAAGACAAAACACATTGTTTTGGCTTGACATTCTTTGCAAATAACACTGAAGACATTGGGCCCTAATATATAGCCCGACGCAGTTATCATTTTCACGTTCTGTGCCACGTTGTTTAAATAGCAAATGCTTGCCCATTATGTCTTCTTTAGATATGACAATTTTGCGTGCTGGTCTGAAAACGAGGTGTGTTCAGGCGCACTGTTGGCGCGTTGCTATTTTGAGGCAACTGAAATAGACTGCACCCTTGACCAACAAAAACCTGGTCTTAAGTCAATGGCGCAGTATTTTATTATTTTTTTTTTTTTTAAAGGGCACATTAGTAATATGAGCCTATAGGCGGGTGCACAACACGCATACACTCTGCTTATTACTCACACAGGGCAGCACACAAACATGCCAAATATTAAAAATAAAAAAAGATCACAATGTAAAAGATTATTATTGTGTACATAAAGATATAGTGGAATCCGGCTTGTCCTGTAGATGGTCTGCTTGCGCTATAACCTCGCGCACGAGCAGATCCGTTTGCTCTCTGGAGAAGCGTTCAGTCTTTAAATAGTGAATCCGCCATGGCGCGAGCGCAACTGGCTTTTGAAGGGAATGGGAGATGAGACCCTGATTGGTTTATTGCACGTTACGCCCAATACACACCCAATTACTCATTAAGAGAATATATAGGGACAACTATTTTAGACCATGCGCCGACCAATTTTTCTGTCGTTAAACTAGCAAAAGTGGACTACAAAATTTCAGTAGTCAGTGTCAATACCAAAAATGTTGTGATTCTCATGTTGTGGATTCTATGCGGCACACGTCACGTTGAATAAAACAAAACCTTGTGCGTTTTCAGCTAAGCAGATTCTAGCACCTCTAATTAGGCCTGTCACAATAACTACTTTTTGTTGGGAGATATATTGTCCCAGAAATAATTAGATAAGCGATGTACCGTGCCGCCAAAAATTATTGTGCAATAAGTCGATATTATCGAGACAGGCCTACATCTGACAGGCCACTGCATTCACATGCTCAACAGATATGATTGTGATTGGCTACAATGCTCAACTCTTGAAAAACACGCTGTAAATAGAAACATTTTATGCTCATAAAGCGCTCAAACAAACAAACAAACATGAACAAGAGCATTTGCAAGCTGTATCAGTGGGTACCGAATATTCTCGGTACTGCAGAAATGCTGGTATACAGTTATTTGTGTCGGTGTTGTGCCGAATTCTGACCCACACCAGATTATTACCGCCCCTAAATCCCAACTAGGTAGGTTTAGGATTAGGTGTGGGGGTGTGGTTAGAATTAGGCAATCAGGTAGCTGTTTCAAAGGGACAGGGGAGGTGGGGGGCTGGGGTAATAATTTGGCTGGGAGTTAAAACTGAGTTAAAAACACCTGTACTTTTGACAACCCTAGTTTATGCAGCTCAGTTCATTCCTGTAACAACAAATTTACTCCAAATGAGGAGAATAAAACAAATGTTATTGAGACGCCCGTATAAAACCCCATGCGGTTTCAATTTCATGAATCATTTAGCATTATAATTTGATAAATTGATACTTTGCTAAATGAGTTTCTGATTTATACAGATTATACATGCAAACTCTCAAATTCCACATACAGTTGATAGGGGAAAAAAGACTAATAGCAGAGAATGTGAGCAGTCTTATCTCACACCATCTATTCCAACATGCCACACAACAATACATGAAAAATGCATTCATATTGATTTTACACACACTCTAAATGGAGTAACCTATAGGTTTACACAGATCACAGCCCACTCTCAAAATCCACCCATACACCTGAGGAAAAAAAAAAAGTACAATTATATTTTAAAGTATATTAAGATATTTTAAAGATATTAGTTTAAATACATAATTTACAGTATTAGTAACACTAATCTCCTATTCACTATCTGTTGACATATCACATGATGATGCAAGGGTGGATTTCCTGCAGGGGTTTAGGCTGAAAGACTGCCGAATGACTAAAGAAACGTTATTAGCAAGATGGTAGAAAACTAATTTCTTGTCTATTACCACCCACTGCTACTTATACCAACGACGGAAATAAGCACAGTTACAATAGCTTAATATGTGGGAGAGTGTTGCTATGAAGAGTGACAATATTGTATTGCAATAGGTCGCACTTTAAAGTATATATCAAATCAAAACTAGTTAGCACTTTATTTGTAATTGAAAAGGTTTAATGACAAAATATGGTTATGGTTACACTTAAAATAGTTACAAAATAGATGTATGAGATGATGATAAATTATACCATTAATTGTACCCAGCATATATGTAAAATGTTACCTGAGAGAGAGAGACTAAAATTCTTTACTCAATCAAAAATTACATTACACTTAACAGTAATATGATCCTTGTTCACTTTAGAATACCTACAGCCATAAATAAAAAGTATTTTGTTGAAATCAAAACCCAACCCATCAATAATTCTTTCCAGCAATGCAAAAAATGGCACCAACCTTGGACATTCAATAAAAAAAAGACCGTTTCATGACTATTACAAGCATGACAAAAGGGCAGAACATTCAAGTTGAATTTGGACACAAAAACATTAGTGGCTAGCACACAATGTAATATTCTCCATTGTAGATCACCTGAACGTTTTGGAAGGGGACTTTTATAAAAAAGCCTCCAAGAAGGAAAAATATCATCTGCAACTGTGAGTTTTTCCTCTCCATTTTGTATCATATCTGTCATAAAGATCATTAAAATAATCAGTTTTTACACAGACCTGATACATATCTTTTTTTACCCACTGTTTGAAAAGGTAGCCCTTTTAATCTCTCAAAATTAAGCAACTTTCCAACCTGACTGGTTTCAGGGCAAACTTCAGGGCACACACCTAAATTAGGAAAAGCGAGATGTGTAGGCCCACCTACTAGAGAATGATCTACAAACTGAAAGAGAGGAGAAGGAAGAGCAGCTTTCAAACCTGAAATCAACCGCTCTCCCACCCTCACAGACCTCAAATCAACCTGTTGTCTCCCAATATCAACCAATCAACCAATGGGCCCTATCTTGCACCCAGCGCAAATGACTTTGTACCGACGCATGTATCATATATTTTGCACCCGCGCACAGCGGACTTTTCCCTCCACAGAAGCACGTTGGTTAACTAAGAAATACACTTGCGCTCCCGGGGGCGGTTCAGCGCAAAGAGGAGGCGTGTTCCGGCGCAAACGTTCCCTCATGCTATTTTACAGGTTTAAAAAACAATTCCGCCACTAACCGAAAAAAAACTAGTTTAAAGTCAGTGGGGCATTGCGCATGTTATTCATATGCTATTTTAAGGGCGCATGCTTGGCCATAATCAATGTAGCATGTGCACAACGCGCATACACTTTGATTCTCTCATCTACACAGAAGCAGCAGTTTTCATTTTTGCAAATCATACAATATTACGATATTACAATAGATAGATAGATAGATAGATAGATAGATAGATAGATAGTTTATTATAAAAGCATACATCTAGCTTACACATTTACCCAAATTATCATACGCCTGTTTAACCGAAGTTAATTTGGGTGTGTTTCTCCATCCCCAACGTCACTTCTCTGTGTTTTACGGCCCTGACGAGAACATCGTTCTCCTCGGCTGTGAACCGCTGCCGGTGTGCGCCTGGCAAATCCGCCGTTATAATAGGAATCCGCTTTAGAACAAGAGCGCCTGCTATTAAAGGGAATGTGAGATGATTGGTTTATTTCACGTTACGCCCAAACCACACCTATGAATAATGAAGCTACTTCAGACCAACCCATTTTAGATTTGCGTCGGGCGCAAGAGTCATTTATCCCGCCGGTATAATAGCAACAGCGCCCAAGACCCGCCCACAAAGTTACTTGTGTTTCGCGCTTGATACTTGCGTTTCAGATCGTTAAAATAGGGCCCAATATCTTCTGCTGATCTCCACTCTTTTGAGTATAAATTAATCAAGTGTCCCACTTTAGTAAAACCTTTCTTCATACAAGATGACTTAACTATACTATTAGACATGCTAACATTTCCTAAAAAAGGATTAAAAAACAGTGGTTCATTCAAGCCATAATAATCATTTTCAGATCCTTTTCAGACCCGATTCAACCTAAACACTTTCCAAGATTTTAAAACTGATGCATAGAAATTAGCACCAAATGAGACATTTTCAATAAAAGGTGACATCAAAAACAGTTGCTTATCAAGCTCACTACCACAAAGGGATCTTAGTAAAGCTAGTCCAAATGACACCCAAGGGATAAATTCTGTAGAAAAAAAGCAGTCTCTGGGCAGATTTTAGTCTCATGGCTCTAACTTTAGCTGACAATTCAATCAGGCCATGTCCTCCTTCATTTACTGGCAAATATAAGATTCCAGAAGGAAGCCAGTGGAAACCATCCCAAAAGAAATCAACAAAATCCTTATGTAATTTTTGTAGTAGTTCTTTCAGGGGGTCAATAACAGTCAAACGATGCCGCAGCATAGATGCTGCGAGATTGTTAACAACAAGAACCCTCCCTCTACATTTGAGGAAGAATCCATCTCAATTTCTGTAAGCGACCAGCCACCTTTTCATAAAAGCCTTCCCAATTTTTCTGCATGTATTGCTCTGTTCCAAGAAAGACCCCCAGCACTTTAAACACCTCTGAACTCCAGGGGCAGCGCTGAGAAAGCTTAGGCCTACCTTCTTCCTCCCATTGGCCTAATAACAAAGATGTACTTTTTTTCCAGTTGACTCGAGCTGAGGAGGCTTTTTGATACATCTCAAGAGCCGCTTCCAGATTGCAAACATCTTCATTTGATCTTATTATTACAGTGACATCGTCAGCATAAGCACTGAGTTTAACGGTTACCATCTCTGATGTAAAATGGCCCACCGTTGAAATTCCACAAAGTTGACACCTCAGAGCAGTTAGCAAAGGTTCGATGGCCATTGCATATAAAATGCCCGACATACTACATCCTTGCCGTATGCCTCTGCCAACTAAAAAGGGTCTTGTGAGTGAACCACTTATTTTTAAGAAACTATAGATATCAGTATACAGTAATTTAACATAAGAAATAAAAGAAGAACCAAAACCGAATACTTCAAAACATTTAAAAAGAAACTCATGATCCACCCGATCAAAAGCTTTTTCCTGATCCAAAGATAAAAAACCCACATTAACATTATTGTCTCTGGCAAATGAGATCAAATCACAAAGCAGAAACAAATTATCAAATACTGTACGTTTTGGAATACAGTATGACTGGTCTGCGTGAATTATTGTTGATATGTAGAGTTTTAATCTATTAGTTCACACTTTGGACAGTATCTTATAATCCACTCCAAGCAAAGACACTGGTCGCCAATTTCTTATATCCGCAAGATCACCCTTCTTGGGTAGCAAGGTGATAAGTGCTCTTCGTAGACTCAGCGGTAAGGTGCCTCTTTCAAAGCACTCTAAAAAAACTGAGAACAAGTCTTCTCCAATCACTGACTAAAACTGTTTATAGAATTCTACAGTTAAGCCATCCAAACCCGGAGCCTTGCCTGAAGATAGGTCTTTAATAGCAGCAGTCAATTCATTCATGTGCAAAGGCTGATCAAAGGCTGATTGGCCTTATCACTCTCCATCAGATGAGGTAGATCCTGGAGAAGTGTTTCTGTTATCTCTCCATCACATGGTACATAAAAAAGCAGTGCTTGAGTAATTATTTCATGTCCATCAGTTGTTTCACCTCCTTCTGGAAGTTTCAGACAACTTAAAGTTTTTCTATCAACAACTTTCTTCTCCAAATTGAAAAAAAAAAAAAAGATGTTGGAGCATCCATGCAATTAAAAGATGTAAACCTTGCACGAATCAGAGTTTTTTTGGCTTTCTCTTCCAGGAGATTGTGGAGAAGAATTTTCCCTGTTTCCAACACTTCAACAGTACTTCCATCACATTGTTCAATGTTCAGCTGCAAAATATCTTGTTCAAGTTGTCTCATTTTGTTTTCAAGAGTATTCTTATGTGCTGTATACTTCTGACAAAAAATATTGACTTAAACTTTACTAATGTCCCACCACTGACTCAGGGACTTGTACTGAGATTTACTCACCTCCCAGAAAAGTGTAAAAGAGTGCACAAAGTTGTGATCCAGCAAAAGCTTATTGCTAAAGCGCCAGTAAGGACATTTAAATGTGCTCTGTGCAGAAGTGACATTGACAGACATATAATGGTGGTCTGAGAAAGGAGTAGGAATAATACAACTATTAAAAAACTTTTCACAAACACTTCTTTGTATATAAATTGTCAAGTCTTGCTGCAGAAACCCTATTAGAATTTACTTTTATCCATGTATATTGTTTTACATTAGGAGAAGCTTCTCGCCAAACATACACAAGATCATGATAAGTTATCAATTTTCTAAAAACATCTGCTGACAGACTATGAGGTTCTTCATGATTCCTGTCCACTGTGTGATCTAAAGTGCAGTTCAAATCTCCAGCCAAAACAATAATCCTACCCTGTGGGACACTGCTTAATGCTGTCTGAAGTTTTCCGAAGAAAAGTGTACGTTCAGTCCTAATATTGAGGCATGTACATTGAAGAGTGAATAATTGAGACCATGCAAAGCAACATCTACTCTTTGCATTCTACCTGGTAGAACATCAAAAAACGCTCACATTCTGTTCCTTAAATTCAACTCCAAGAAGAATAGCCACTCCTGCACTGTTACTTGAACCATGACTCAAAACAATCTGTCCATTCCATTCACTCTGCCACTGGATTTGATTATTAACATCCGTGCGAGTTTTTTGTAAAAAAACAAAACCACAATTTTTTCCATAATAATATAATCAAAAAGACTAGTTCTTTTCAAAGTCTCACGACACCCATTAATATTCAATGAACTAAATCTCAACCACAACCAAACTATACTCATTTTTTACTTTTTTAAATTCAAAGAACTTCTAACATTACTAAGAAGCTTCTTGAGACGGTACCGTTTGGGTTTGTCAAGCTCTTCAAAGGAAGCTTTTTTCATAGCCATAGTACCGGACAAGTATGACTCAATTCTCGGTTTACGATGTCCTTTAGTAGTATCCAAAAAGTGATTAATCTGTTGAAGAGTGTAAAGTTTGGTCTTACCTCCAGAGATGAGCTACGAATCCGCTGCGTAATTTCTCATTAACTCTGTATCATCATGCTCATTGTCAGAGTCATCCATTAAATCCAATGGTTCTTGAGATAAAATGTCATCTTTACTCAAATTAAACGAGTCCTCAATAGTAAAATCACTCTCAATTTTATCAGGCTGCTCCTGTCCTCCAAATCAGTTTTAGGCATGGACTGCAAACACACCTGTCCCGGGCTCTTCTCTGCCTGCGTTACAGCGGGAACATGACTCGGGCCGGCCGCCTCCTCAACAGCCCCCGCCAGGCCGTCTCCAGAAGCCCCCAGCACCGGTCTCTCCTTGGGCAAGTCACCGGGTGCAGAAAGCGCTCCGTCCGGCTGCGGTTCTGACGCCACAGCGGTCGCAGCAACACCCGCGCCGGCCGCCCTCTCACTGTTCTCACAGCCTGGCCTGTCTCGCCTCGTCATTGTCTGACATGTCCAAACTCACCGCGAACAAAGCATTTCATTGACTCTGAACTAATAAAAACAGTGTAATCTTTGCCATCGATACTTAATTTCACAGATAGATTTAATGGATCACTCTGAGAGTTCAGAATTATTAAAGCCTGACGCCGAAAAGACATCACGTGTCTAATCTCGGGATTTTTACATCCAAGAGGAATAATTTTTATAGGACTTACTATTTTCCCATACCTCTGGAGTATTTGCTCTAGTTTTTCATTTTTTACAAATGGCGGTATGTTTGATAAAATGACTTTCTTGGATGGGCTTGACAAAGGCAAAACAGGAACAAAAATGTATTTGATTATCAACCCGTTTCAATGAATTCGTCCACCATTTGGCTTTCACTGAGAAAGAAAACAATTGCTTTGTTCATACGGGAGGCCGATTTGATATTTGCACCACTGATCACCGCATTCACGGCTATCAGGCAATCCTTTACTAACACCGCGGCCTCAGGCATACATTTACAACCATGTTTGATTGTTAACCGTAAGAGATCCGCCATTTCCGACCCCGTTATCCTCACTCTCTGACCGAAGTCAGGGAAAAAGCTAAACTAAACCTATTATCTATAATTAAGGGAGAAAAAAAAGAGAGACCCTGTGTAGAGAGTAAGAAAAGAGACAGAGCAACAGTTACAATCTTCTTTTATCCTTTCTCTGACCATGTGACAAACCCAAAAGTGAGACATTCAAGCTCACCAATCAGATGATTACACCTTCCTCCATTGTACTAAAGGTGTGAGAATTCACCAACCCCCAAAGTATACACATCTTGGCCTACAGGCCTTGATCACTATCAGCCCCTCTGTGCCTAGGAACTCCAAATGGTCCTTGGGGAAAGAGGGGGTGGAAAACAGTAAAGCAAATGTCTTTGTTCATTTCAAATATCTTGGATTATTTTCAATTCAATCCCCCCCTTGGTACCGTTGGCCACACACATGGTGTCCAAAGTTGGCACAGTCCATTAAGACATGCTTTCTGTTGTGTGTAGATGACATCTTCAGACTTTTCGCCCAGGCTTGTTGCAATAGCAGTTGGTCATTCTTCAGCCTTTGTTCTCCTTTCAGCCCTGCATGAGGAGGCTCCATCAAATGTGTTGCACCATTCATAAATATGCAAATCATCCATCGAAAACTTCACACCTCCACTGGCAACAGGCACTGAATATGGGAGCAAACGAGTGGGACAGCAGTCTGGGAGCTGTCTCTTTCTGAGGCAGGACACAGGATATTAACTTAGGTAGCAGGGATCCTGTGATTTAAAAGAGCATATAGCACAACAAACAGCAAAAGCAGACACATGGCATTTGTCATTGATCAGAGGTTTGATATGGTCAGATTTTGTCTCTGGCAAAAAGCCCTTAAACTGATGCACTTAAAAATATGGTCAAGGGAGAATAAAAGAAGAACTTACAAGCTCTTACTGTCACCATGACACCTGTCTTGGACTTTGTTTTGCCTTCTATGTTTGTGCACCATGTATTTTCTTGTTGATCAGTTTCACCTGTTACCTGTCATCATCCTCATCAGTCATCATCACTCACCGTGTGCACCAGTTGTCACTTATGGCTAGTTCACACTACAGGATTTTAAGCCCGATTTCAGCCTGATTTGCAAGATAACGAGCTCGCCGACAGGTCGGGCTGTAATCGCGTGCAAATCTGCGGGTGATCCGCGCTCGCCAATCTTTAAGTGTGAAATACTTAACGACGCATCAAAAACGCTCGCTGACACATCGCCAACGCGTCGCCGACGCCAGACAAATATCTAGCATGCCAAATATCTGGAGCTGTCGGCCGACTCGATAGCCTGTGGTGTCACGTGTCGCAACGAGCAACAGCCAATGATCAGCTTGTTATGACATTACAAAAGCCTTTTGTATTTGTAACCATCGTTGCCAAACCACAACAGGCAGCTGCTTTTTCATTTTAATGTTTTACTCACCTCCAACTCTCTCTGACAGACAATCCCTGCTGCCCGCGTGTGCTT
Source organism: Vimba vimba (assembly GCA_022828995.1). Taxonomy (NCBI): domain Eukaryota; kingdom Metazoa; phylum Chordata; class Actinopteri; order Cypriniformes; family Leuciscidae; genus Vimba; species Vimba vimba. The sequence goes on along the minus strand of CM040834.1, from coordinate 12,099,474 downwards.
ATCCATCCTTTCACCCATATTCTTTTTTTTATATATATATATATATATATATATATATATATATATATATATATAATTATTATTATTATTATTTATTTTTTTTACCGCCAATTTTGTCCTGCCATCCATTTTCAAATAGACAATGCGCCATTTCCCATTCCACTTCTTGCGCATGTTTTCGTGACAAAATGTGGTTTTGGTACCGGATAGAGGTGTTGGGTGACAGAGTTGTTGTCAGCTTGTGTAGTGTGTAACCCCCTGTTGCAGATCATTTACGTAGTGTCACATAGTGTGAACACCACAACGACTTCAAGACTCCAGAGCAAGTCATGTAGTCTAAACAGCACAGCGATCTGCCAACGTTTAAAGTTGTGTAGTGTGAACTAGGCATTAGTCTCCTCATTTGTCTGTGTATATAGTCTCCCTAGTTTCAGTTCTTCCTTGTCGGTTCTACGTCTTTACTGCTTGCTATGTTTGGTACGTGTCTTGTTCATAAATAATAAATAGAGTATAATCATTATTGGTCTTCCTGGTCTCTAGAGCTTCTTTACGTCAGGCCTGCCGAGCCTGAGCTTCTTCATGTCCTCGGCAAAGATGGCCGCCGCCTCAACGCCTGAGCCCTCGTCTCCAGCCAAGATGGCCGCCGCCATGCCTGAGCCTTCGTCTCCGGCCAAGATGGTCGCCGCCACGCCTGAGCCTTCGTCTCCGGCCAAGATGGCCGCCGCCACGCCTGAGTCGGTTCCTGAGACTGAATACCCACCCAACCACCCTCTCCCGCCCCCTCTCATCATCCAACCGTCATCCTCATCTCCTCTGCCTCCTGTCAGCCCCATCACTCTACACGCTACTGGAATGGGGGGCTCGCTGAGGGGCTTCCAGTCCTCGGCACCATCTTGGACTGTGTATGCCTGGAATCCTACTCCAGCCAACGCGTCCAGGATTCCACATCGGACCATCAATCCACTCACCCTTGGCTTCTACCTCCTTCATCTCCACTGTGTCCCATCAATTCACTAGTTCCACCAGGCTCCCTCGTCCCCCCGGATCTGCCTTGGTCACTTGTCCACCTTCCATCACCTCTGAACTGCACTCCTCTGGCTTTGCCTCGTCCCTTCTTTCCCCCGGCTCCATTGGACGCCTCACTCCCTTCTGCTCCTCCTTGGTCCTCAGTCCCTCTGTCTCCACCGCACCCTTCTGTATCCCCGTCTACAACTGTCCCTGTCAAGCCAGTGGCTTCTCCGTGTCCCTCTGAACCCTCTGCTCCACCATGGCCATCTCCTCCCTGTCATCCTCCCCCATCGGTTCTGCCTCAGTCTGTCATCGCCCTAGAACCCTCTGCCCTTCAACCTCCATGGCTTCTCCCTCCCTGTTGGATAAATCTCCCTTCTGCCTTGACCCTCTTCTCCTCCCAGTAATCCACCGACCTTCTCCAACCCTTCGCCCACACATGTTGCCAGCCCGCTCCTCCTCCTCCCAAATCCCCACCTCCCCACCTTTATCTCTTTCGTTACAGCACGAGGCCACGCCTTCCAGGAGGGGGTGTACTGTCACTGTGACACCTGTCTTGGACTTTGTTTTGCCTTCTGTGTTTGTGCACCACGTGTTTCCTTGTTAATCAGTTTCACCTGTTACCTGTCATCATCCTTATCAGTCATCATCACTCACCGTGTGCACCTGTTGTCACTTAGTCTCCTCATTTGTCTGTGTATATAGTCTCCCTAGTTTCAGTTCTTCCTTGTTGGTTCTACATCTTTACTGCTTGCTATGTTTGGTACGTGTCTTGTTCATAAATAATAATTTAATCCTTATCCGTCTTCTTCGTCTTCCTGGTCTTCCTGAACGTGCCTCACGCAGCCCAAACGGGACACTTACACTGTTTCTAGAAACATTTAAATAAATTGCATTATAACAAAAAAAGTTGGTAGTTTAAAACCTTTTTCATAAATAGTATCAGCAAAATATTCAGTGTAACCAAATACAGAGAATGAATTGAATTAATGTCCAAAAACATTGTTGCAAGTCAAATCGACAAAATACAAATAAGCAGAAATCAGATAAGTTTAAGAAATGTTTCAAATGCATTAATGATAACATCATTTGTTTGTACTTAGGTAAAAATGAGAAATACTGACATACATTTTAAAATTTAACTTGGTGAGACAAATGATAACCCAAAGAAAAACAAAACAATTACTGTTTGAAATTCACAGTTATAATTCAGTCTAGATGCGACTTAATTAAAATTGTATGCATTTTATTTTATTTTATTTTTTATTTTTTTGTGAGGCTAAATCAGCTAGATGCAGATTTGACTTTGTGTGAAGATCAAATGATGTCACTGGGCCCTATCTTGCACCCAGCGCAATTGACTTTGTACACCGACGCATGTATCAGTCCTATTTTGCACCCGCGCACAGCAGACTTTTCCCTCCACAGACGCACGCCGGTAAACTAGGGAATGAACTTGCGCTCCCGGGGGCGGTGCAGCGAAAAGAGGAAGCGTGTTTCAGCGCAAATGTTCCCTGATGCTATTTTGCAGGTTTATAAAACAATTCCGCATGCGCATGTTATTCATATGCTATTTTAAGGGCGCATGCTTGGCCATAATCAATGTAGCGTGTGCACACACTTTGATTCTCTCATCTACACAGAAGCAGCAGTTTTCATTTTTGCAAATCATACAATATTACAAGGAAAAATATTAACACACGAGGGAAATCATTGTTGTGTCCATGAAGATGTGAAAAAGTAGGCATAAATCTAGCTTACACATTTACCCAAATTATTATACGCCTGTTTAACCGAAGATAATTTGGGTGGGTTTCTCCAATCCCCATACAATGTCACTTCTCTGTGTTTTACAGCCCTGATGAGAACATCATTCTCCTCAGCTGTGAACCGCTCCTGGCGTGCGCCTGGCAAATCCGCCATTATAATAGCAATCCGCCATGGAACAAGCGCGCCTGCTCTTAAAGGGAATGTGAGATGTCGCTCTGATTGGTTTATTTTACGTTACGCCCAAACCACACCTATGAATAATGAAGCTACTTCAGACCAACCCATTTTAGATTTGCATCGGGCGCAAGAGTCATTTATCCCGCCAGTGTAATAGCAACAGCGCCAGGGCTGGACTGGCCATCGGGCATACCGGGCACTTTCCCGGTGGGCCGACGTGCTTTTGGGCCGATACATCTCATACTCATACATAATTTTTATTATTATTATTTTTTCTTTTTTTTTAATGGTCCATAAAATGTGTACATCGGCGGCCCATTCATTTTGTTTTGCTTAATTGGCGGCGCTGGGTTTGTGCCGGTGTAATGCATTGGTCAAAAAAAGTCAGCGTTTGTTTTTTGTTTTTTTCTGACAGACCAGCAGAGGTGGGACAAAGTCATTGTTATGCAAGTCACAAGTAAGTCTCAAGTCTTTGCCCTCGAGTCCCAAGTCAAGTCGAGTCAAAGATGAGGCAAGTCCCGAGTCGAGTCAAAAGTCAAAGCCAACAAGTCTCAAGTCGAGTCCAAAGTCCTACCATTTTAGTTTCGAGTCATTTCAAGTCCTCTTACCACAGAAATAAAATTTATACAAATCATGTATGTCTGTAAGATTTGTATTTATATAAACCTCTTTTTATACAATAACATTAATCAAATACAGTAAAAAACAGAAAATGTAATTTTCACAAAAAATTTCACATGAATTTATTTCTTCTGCTGAACAGAAAGGAAGATATTTAGAAGAATGTCAGTAACCAAGCAGTTTCTGGGTGCCATTGATTTTTGCATCACAATAAGTGTATTGTGATTGTGAAAACATTTTAGTAACTAAACTGAATTTTATTAGGTTTAGTGACAACATGTTACAATGTTTACATGGTTCAATTTCTGGTAAGCTACGCTTTTTTATTATTTCAGTTCAATTCAATTATTGTGATTTGATTTAATATTGACTCATTTGGATAAATATTAGGTAGGCTAATAGGCAAATATTAGGTAGGCTATAGGCATTACTTTTTCTCAAGAAAAAAACAACTCACCTAATGTTGTAAACATACAGAGAGCCCTATCAGCTGGCAGAATTATTTAAGGTTAAAAATAACACAAATTAAATATAATGCGTTTTTTTTATTATAATAACAACAACTTTATTTAATGATATAAGTAAACATATAATAAACATGCAATATAGCCTAGTACACATATTTAGCAAAATACTCTCTATAGCTCTTTTTTTCTAGCCAACTAACGTGCTATAGCCTATTATGGTCATTAAATGGCTTTCCTGAGGTAAATGTTATGTAACATGATTGTTCTCCAGCTGTTTTATTGACCCCTTTGATTGATGGGTCGATATTATGAATGAGGAATATACATTTCGGTAAGTTGTACTATATCTTTCAACAGTGTTCATTCGTGTTTAACGTTATTTACTATCAGCTAGAGATGATCGGTTCACGTGCCGCTAGGGATCTGTTGTGTCACATTTACAAGTGGCAAAACGGTATTTATTGTCTGAATTTCGTAATAAAATTGACAGAATCTGAGAGCAGAGATTTTTTTATATCATAACTAACCTGCTCTGTCTAGTCTGTCGGTCTCCATGTCCTCTTTGCTTCGCGATTTTTCTGTGCGTGAGAAAATGGATGTGTGGCGTGAGAGCGTGTAAAAAGTGTCAATTCCGTGTGTCTCACGGTGAATGCGTGAGAGTTGGCAGCTATGTAGCAGCTAGTAAGTTACGGTACATCCGATAAGGTGCTTAGCATTCGTTCAAAATCGTAGCATGCGTTGTTGCTTGTTGCGCTTCATTGGTTGTCTTGCAATGTGCCTGCTTAGATGCTGTCGAATCAAAACAACGTGGGACTACATTGATTGGATGTCGTGCAGGCAGCGCGCGTGCTCTCTGCATGCATACAAGGTGGTGCACATTTTTTCACAGATGCAGATAAACTGAGAGCGGCGCGGCCGTGTGAACATTTTTTCCCCAGTTTTCATGGGAAGTAGCAAGTCTTCTCGAGTCAAAAGGCGCAAGTCCAAGTGAAGTCACGAGTCATTGATGTTAAAGTCCAAGTCGAGTTGCAAGTCTTTGTACATTTTGTCGAGTCGAGTCTGAAGTCCACACCTCTGCAGACCAGCCCATGAAACGCGTAGATCAGCGGCCCATTGGTTCTTTTCTTGATTGACACTTGGCTGGCCCAATCACAACTTTAAACGAGTGAGCGAGCGTGCAGCAGTGTCAGTGTGTATCTGTCAAAATAGTCAGCGAGATGGAGAAGAAACGCAAGGAATGTGCAGAGAAATAGTGTGAAAAAATAGAAACAGGCCCTTAAAGCAGACACTGTAAACTGTGTCAAAATATATGTGTTCTGACCTTCATCAGCTCCTGTGGCAGATGATGATAGTGAGGAGGATCAGGAGAGAGATGAGAAAGTGTAGAGCCTGCGGTAAGCAGAACTACTTTCAAAACACTTAGACTATGTCATGAGTGTAGGGACCCATAACCCAGTTACAGATTATTTCCACATCAGCATAGTTGACAATTACCGCAATTCACTAGAAATTTAATGAGAGGCGTTTGCAAACCATGTTTTCCGCCAAAATAAAAGCTTGATGCAGTTTGCGTCAAAAATAAAATATCATGTGCTTATCTCTTGTAAGTATAGAAATTGGTACAAAACTAATTATGAAAGTTTCCTTTATTTTTTAGTGCATTTGTTTTACAAAATATGGCTATTACTGTCATAAGATTAATATTATAACTATTATTATGTAGTGTAATGTAAATAGACACTGTAACTAAAAGAGGTTTGGGTTTTTCTTTGTTTAATTTGCACACTGAATATGGGTTGGAGCTTTTAATTTTGAACTCTCAAAGTGCACCAGATTGATGAATTTAACATTAAAATGCACAAAATTTTCTTATGGGGGGGCATGCCCCCAAACCCCCCTATATGGACAGAGGTCCACCCACCACAGTTTTACCAAAAATCCTGTAAGAAACACTAGTATTGCTATGCCAATGCAGCTTATAGCTTGTTTTATGATTCATCACTGTGGAGTATAGTTGAACTGTATTAATAAGAGTCAAATTTTTATTTATTTCATCTGTTAACTCTCACTTGTTCCTATACTCACTCATTACCTGGCATTAGTGGTTTTAAGGAATAGGAGATGGTATGCATATATTTAATGGCGTGCAAAGATGGGTGGTGTTTATGATCATATAGTGGGCCAGTCTGGGCCAAAATGCCAGGGCCGATTTTTTGTCCCAGTCCAGCCCTGAATAGCGCCCAAGACCCGCCCACAAAGTTACTTGCGTTTCGCGCTTGATACTTGCGTTTCAGATCGTTAAAATAGGGCCCAAAATGTGGCTGCATTTAGCTGTGGCTGTGTGTAAATTCAATTATGCCCCCAACAAATGTGAGTGGGTTTTACAATTGTGATGCAAATGTGATCCTGTTGTTGTAAGAGGGAGCCAGCATGAGAATGTGAGTATGAGGTGTGATCTGGCTCAAAATCTTTCCACACTAATGTTTTTTTAAGAGGCATGATAAGGTGCAAAGTTTAGAGTTACTGAATCATGTTGTGAGGAAAGCATTTTCATGGTTAATGCAATTGTGAATCACATTGTAGCCACATGGCAATTCTATGCTCCTGTTTTACTGCAGCTATATGGAAAATAGCAGAGTTTTCCACTAAGGAGACAAACAAATTCAGCATAGTCACACATGCAAATTGAAATTGCTATGCTAGTAGCACAAACAGCCATAAAGTGTGTTCTATGAGCACAATGTGTTACGCACAATTACAAATTTGAAAATACAAACATGATTGTGGCGAGCAGGACGAGGCCGAGGGCCGTGAGAGAGCGGCACGAGGCCGGTGGTGTGATTACTGATGAGCGACACCTGCGCAATGCACCGGTCTCGTATCTCTCACGGAGGAGCGGAAGCATAAAGGAGGAGCGACGACAGTGAAGAGCGAGAGAGGACAGGCCTGAACTTGTGTTGTGTTTTGTTTTGTTGTGACAGCAGTCGTCCGTGAGGGGCTGCTGTCTTTTACTTTTGTTTTGTATTTGTTTTATTTTTATCATTAAAAATGTTTGAATGCGCCTCCTTCTTCCCATAACATCTGAACTGTGTTACAATGATCATTGCAATTTGGATGTTTAACTATTAAACTTGTTGCTATTGGGCTGCTAACCCACTAGCAAGTGAAGTTAATAGCTGAAGGCCTTGCATGAACAATGTAGTTAACTCGCAAAGAGTTTTACCTGTACGTGCAGATCGCAGATTTTTGCTCTTAGAAAGTGGTTTGCTATTTTTCTGAAAATAAGGAGGAGGTCTACCCCTACCCAGTGACCAGCATTTTTCCTCTGTATGGCCTATTTTCTGACAGGAACTGCAAAACCTGCTTTCTTTACCATAGGGATGTTTGCTATGTTCTCCTGGAGTTTGAGGATTTTCATGACTCTCTAATGCTTGTACACCATGCGTTCTGGTACATGACTATTACGGTGTTGCATCACCTTAAGAACTGAAATAGGCACACTTTCTTGGACAGTTGCACATGCATTTTCTGAACTAAATGTTTCAGATTCATTAGAGCAAGTCACCTCCTCTAAGAAGTGAACATGCTTTTTAGTCCCATCGCTGTTAAGCATTTCGGGAGACATGGACTTTTTAGCCTTGAGATATGCAATGGTCTCTCTCTCGTGATTTTTACACTTTTCAGTCAGGTCTAACTGCTCAGCTAGTAATTTATCTAGCTGTGTTTGAAGATCTTGAATCTTTGCCTCAGACATTTGTGCCTCTGCAATTTTAGATTGCACTTCTTTACATTTAGCATCTATACTTGAAGATAGACACGTTGTTAACTCATGTAGCCATGTAAAACCTATGAAGTTTAAAGCCTCAATTATTTCACCATGTTTTGATTTCTTTTGATGTTTGCCAATTATGTCCCACCACTGGAGCATTTCCTCATCTGGACATTTAATCCCAATGTACTCTTTCTTGAGTTTATGCAAGGTAGGCTCAACTTTTTTGCTCCATAAAGCAAATACGTCACTATTATCAGAATTTGTCCCTTCCATCCCTGAGGAGATCTGAATATTCACGGATTGTACAGTAATGGGACTATTGAAGCTATTTAAAACCTTCTAAATTCTGTTTCATTCAATTCATGCAAATGCCATACCATTAAACAATGAAAACAAACTTACCCATTCCATGGTCAGAAGGTCAGCTTTAATCCATTCAAAGAATCAACTGTGAAAAATGTCCTCATTCTGATGACCGATCAAAGTAAATTTCAGAAAACTCACTGCAAGGGATCCCGGGTTTCGGCACCATCTGTAAGAGTGGATTTTCTGCAGGGGTTCAGGCTGCAAGACTGCCGAATGACTAAAGAAACATTATTAGCAAGATGGTAGAAAACTCCCCAACTCAAATGATAAACTCGAATGTCCAGTTTCCTCCATCTCCTCTTGCACAGCAGCAGATACTTTGATGGGTGGAAATGTATAGTGCCCATTCCAGTCCTGTGACAGGTACCAGGTAGAGCTGCCCACACCTCCTCCATTATTCGTCTCAGAAGTCGAAGAGATCTCAACCCCGTAACACTCTGCAAAGACTCAGCTGTTTTCCAGTCATCACCACTTCTCAGATCCCCCAACTTGACATACTCAGCCTTCACAAAACAGCTTTCCACAGATTAGGAGGACAAAATCCTTGTTCTTATTAATGGATTATGGAACAGCGGTTCTCCCATTATCCAGTCCTCAGGTTGTAAAATATCACTGTGTATAATAAATGTCTTTTTCCAAGCTGTTATCATTGACTTATAAAAAGGTATCAACTCTTTCAAATCCACTTTATCACTTTTCAGTAAAAAAAAGCTGGTTATCATACAATAATCCAGATGTTTTCCGCAGAAGAGCACAAGCAACATTAATCCACCCAACATTCTCCTTGTACAATAGTCTCTGGGCTGCTTGCAATCGAAGCATTTATGCATTAAAGCATTTATGCGGCTTCGTATATCTATTAGGCTTTGCCCTCCTTCAATCACTGGTAAGATAAAGTGCCTGCCGAAGAATCCATTTTTGACCAGACCAGAAAAAGTCCACCAATTTCCTCTGAAACTCCTTAATACTGTCATCTGGTGGCTCAAACACATTCAGTTTGTGCCATAACATAGAGGCAGTCAGGCTGTTTGTAATTAGGACTCTGCCTCTATAAGATAGTTTGGGTAATAGCCAGCTCCACTTAGACAACTTAGCAACAACCTTTCCAAGCAGACCCTCCCAGTTCTTTTCTTTATACTTATCAGTGCCCAAATACACCCCCAAAACTTTAAAACCTTCCTTTCCTTTCCTTGCCTTGCCTTGCCCCATTTCAGTCCTTCAGGAAGTTGAGGTGGCCCCTTATCAACCCAAGACCCCACAACAAACCCTTCACACTTTGCCCAGTTTACCTTGGCTGAAGAAGACTTTTCATAAAGGTTTTCATAAATTTTTACAAAGTATCTGAATATCATTTTGACCAGAAATAAAAATATTTACATCATCCGCATAAGCAGACACAGAATACTTTAGCCCTGAATTATCTCCTGGTATCATTAAACCTTGTAACTCATTTCTTAGCTTACACAGTAAGGGTTCTATGGCTAAACTATAAAGTTGTCCTGATAGAGGACATCCCTGCCTGATTCCTCTTTTAACAGGGATTGGACAACTCAGGCCACCTCCTATTTAAGCATAACCGAAACATCTTCATAAAGTATTTTTATCCAAGAAATAATATTCTCCCCAAATCCAAAGGTTTTTAATATAGTAAAAAGGTATTCATGACCTACCCGGTCAAAAGCTTTCTCTTGGTCAATAGATAAAAAACCCACATCAAGATTGTTTCTAATAGATAAATCAATCACATCTCTCATAAGAAACAAATTGTCCATTATTGTCCACCCAGGAATACAGTAAGTTTGTTCACTTTCCACCACAACATGCAAAATATTTTTTAGTCTGTTTGCTAAACATTTAGACAATATTTTATAATCTAGACACATTAAAGACACTGGTCGCCAATTCTTTAACAAGCGTAGGTCTCCATTTTTTGGCAGAAGTGATAACACAGCTCTTTGACAGCTGTTTGGTAGACAACCTCTTTTAAAACATTCACAAAATACATTATACAAATCTTCTCCTAAGACACCCCAAAAGGCTTTATAAAACTCCGCTGGTAAACCATCAATTCCTGGTGACTTTCCAGTAGAGAGCTGTTTGACCACCTTTGAAAGTTCATCAAAAGAAATCATTATGTCCAATGAATTTTTATCCTCAGGCCTTAATTTAGGAAGATCTCTTAAGAACTGGTCCACAGATCCAACATCACAGCCCATATTACCAAACAGTTCTTTATAAAATTCAATGCCCATTGTTCTCATTTCTGTTGGATCTGAAGTAATAGTTCCATTTTTTCTTTTAAGATGAAGCATATATTTCTTTTGTGCTTCCTTCCGTTCAAGTCCAAAAAAATAAGCAGTTGGAGCATCCATTTCTTTAAATTAAGAAATTATAGCTCGAACTAGTGCACCTTTAACTCTTTGTTCCAACAATGACTTCAACTCCATTTTTTTCTTTTTTTAAATATTCACTGAACCATCATTAACAACATCAATCATTCTTTTTTCTATTTCATTAATCTCAAACTCCAACATTTTCACATTTCTCTTCACTGTAGCAGTATTATAAGAAAATTGTTGACAAAAAACTTTAATCTGTGCTTTTCCCACCTCCCACCATTGAGTCAGATTTTCAAAATTATTTTTCCTCTTTCTCCAAATTTCCCAAAAACTACAGAATTTCTCAAAAAAAATCTGTATCCTGTAATAGTTTTACATTAAAATGCCATTAAAATTTAGGTCTTGAAATTTTCACAACATTATAATCTAAAGTAACCATATGATGGTCTGAAAAACCATTCGGTAATATATTAGTATTAGTTACTCTATTCATTTCTGATTTACTTATATATAACCTATCCAGTCTCGCTCCTGTCACAACAGAATCTAATATCTTTATCCAGGTATATTGCTTCACCAACTTATTTCTACTTCTCCACACATCCACCAACTTTAAATTATTTGTGATATCAGGTAGTAACTTACTAGATTTTGAGTGAGGCTCATCCCCATTCCTATCCAATAAGAAATGTGTTGTGCAATTCCAATCACCTCCTATTATAACACATGTATTGCCATCATCATATTGTTTTATTGCATCATTTAATTTTTGATATGTTATTTCACGATGCCATCCTATATTCGGAGCATACCCATTAACAAAAAGGAATTTAACACTTTTAATTTCTGCTATAACTAATAACACTCTACCTTTTTCTACCTCTATTGTTGTCACAATTTTTAAATCCAAATGTTTTGAGAAAAGAACTGCAACACCCATACTTAAACTTGTTCCATGACTTAATTTACACTCTCCTTCCCACCATCTACACCACTCCAATGCATTAGTAGCTACTAATTACAGAATTTGTTTCTTGTAAAAAAGTTACTTTGACATCATTTAATTTAATAGATTCAGAAATCAGTGCTCTTTTGACCCTATCTCTTCCCCCATTGATGTTTAAGGATTGACCCTATCTCTTCCCCCATTGATGTTTAAGGATCCTGCTCTTACAAACTCCATAATAAGGTTCCAATGGAGGGAAAAGAAAGACAGAGAGAAAAGAAGAAATAGAAACACCCTTAGTGAATTATACATCATTTAAATTTCCCTTTTTTTGCGGTTTTACCCCCTCTTATTTTTGTGACAAACTTTTTCAATCGAAACCTCTTCCTCCTACTTAATTTGTCCTCTCCAACTCGTTTCATCCAGTATAATACCGAACTTTCAAATTTCTTAGTGTCATTAAAGTAATCCTTCACCTCTGCTACTTTCCTGAAAGTCTCATCCAGAAAAGCATCTATTTCCTCCAAAGCGTAAAACTGGTCACATCCCATCTGAGATAAATTTGGCACATCTGATACATCTGACAAATCATCATCACTTTCTTCCTCTCCTTCATTTTCAACCTTCATCTCTTCTGAATTCTTACCCTCTGAATTCACTATCCTTCTATTACTTGATTGATCCCCATCAACTAACATCACTTCCTCAACACCTTCTACCTTCTCCACTTGATCTGTATTCTTCTCAGTTTCCGTCATCACCATCTCCTCTATCACCTTTGTCTCACCATTAACATTCTCTACTACTTTAAACACTTCAGTAGTATTAGTCTCCCTCTCAACACCAACACTACCTAAATCCTTGTTATTATGCACATTTTGATCCTCATTTTCCACTCTTTCTTCCACAGATTGCTCTACACTACCATTCATATCTTTACTTTGACCTGTCTCATTCATCACTTCTTCTCTTTGCGGGCATGACAATCTTACATGTCCTACAGCACCGCATTCAAAACAGCGCATTTCCCCAGTGTTCGCATACAACATGTATGATTTTCCTTCGTAAACGCAACGAAAAGACACGTTTAATGTTGGGGCATTCAAAAACATAAACACCTGCTTCAAAGACTCATGTTTACATCCAAGCGGTACCATCTTAATTCCACTTGCAAATTTTCCATACCTCAAAAGCTCACGCTGTATATCTTCATCAGGAATAAATGGCGGCACATTTGAAATTACTACCTTCACAGTTGGAGATATTAAAGGTTGAACAATGACAAAAGCCCCACTTACCACTATGCCGCTCTCTACCAACCGACTGACCAGTAGTTCCTCTTTCAAAAAGACCACCACGGCCTTGTTCATTCGAGATGCGGAAATAATGTTTTCATGTCCCACTCGCTCAGCTACATCCAGCAACACATCCTCAACTGTTATACCAACTTGAGTGATGCATCTAATTCCGTGACGAAGCGACAGCGACAGCGTTCGCACATCCAAGAGAGAGAGAGAGAGAGAGAGAGAGAGAGAGAGAGAGAGTAAGAAGTAAGAAAGAGTGTGTAGAGAGTAAGAAAAGAGACAGAGCAACAGTTACAATCTTCTTTTATCCTTTCCCTGACCATGTGACTAAAACCCAAATGTGAGACATTCAAGCTGACCAATCAGATGATTACAACTTCCCCCATTGTACTAAAGGTGTGACAATTCATCAACCCCCAAAGTATACACATCTTGGCCTAAAGGCCTTGATCACTATCAGCCCCTCTGTGCCAGGAACTCCAAATGATCCTTGGGGAAAGAGGGGATGGAAAACAGTAAAGCAAATATCTTTGTTCATTTCAAATATCTTGGATTATTTTCAGTTCTACAATGAAATATACTGAATGAAATGTGTTGCAGGACATTCCACACTGAGCTGTTGTGATCGCCTATCAGTAGCAATGGCTATATCATCTGATCCACCAAAGATCAAATGAAAGATTTCAAGTAGAGGAGTAAAGGATTTGCCTTCAGGACTACATGGACATTTTAAAGGGTTTGTGAGCATCAAAACTATTCAAATTTCAAAACCAGATTCTGTCAGTGTAACTGCCATTCAAAAGGTTGGGATCAGCTAGATTTTTTATGTTTTTGAAAGAAGTCTTTTCTCCTCACCAAGGCTGTATTTATTTGATCTAAAATACAGTAAAAACTGTAATATTGTGAAATATTATTAGAATTTAAATTAACAGTTTTCTATTTGGATATACTTTAAAATATAATTTATTTCTGTGATGGCAATGCTCAATTTTAAGCATCATTACTCCAGTCTTCATGATCCTTCAGAAATCATTATATTATGCATTATATTGCTGCTCAAGAAACCTTTATTCTTATTATCAGTGTTGAAAACAGTTGTGTATTTTTTTTTTCCAGGATTCTTTGATGAATAGAAAGTTCAAAAGAACAGCATTTATCTGAAACAGAATATTTAGTAACATTATAAATGCTTTACTGTCACATTTGATCAACTTAATGCCAGGGATCAGCCAGGCTCCACCACCACACAATCACTGAGATCACTATCACCTGAGTATTAATCATCAGCACTTGCAAGCCATCTCCTCAACATTACAAACACTTATAAGCACACATCTCACTCTGGCACTTTGGTCTTGTAAATGAGTAAAGACTTCTATTGATTTTTCTCCTACCTTCTGCGCGTCATTGCCATAGTGTCTTTGTCTTCCAGAGTGTGTCTCCCAATTCGTTGTTGTCTTCATCTTCACCGCCGTGCCTGCATATACTCACCACTCTGTCATCACCGGTGTGTCCTCCATCATCCACGGTCTCATCTACCACCATTTCAGAACGGACAGTCAGTATCTCTGATTCTTCATCCTCCAGATTTCACTACTGCTATTTCTTAAACCTATTAATTAAACCTGTTTCTCACCTCAACCATCTTGTTTGGAGTGTCTGTTTCGTTACATTTATTACACAAAATTGCTTTATTTCTTTACAAAAATCAATAATTAATACTGACCCCAAACTTTTAAACAGTGTATAGTTACAAAAGCTTTAAATTTCAGATAAACGCTGTTCTAATTAACTTTTTTTATTTTTTTATTTTTTTACACGTTTTCAACATTGATAATAATCAGAAATGTTTCTTGAGCAGCAAATCAGCATATTAGAAGGATTTCTGAAGGATTGTTTGACACTGAAGACTGGATTAATAAAGCTGAAAATGGAGTTTAGCCAAAACCGAAATAAATTACATTACAATATATTCAAACAGAAAACAGTTATTTTAAATTGCAATAATATATTTTTTTTTTTTTTTTTTTTTATAAATGCAGCCTTGGTGAGCATAAGAGACAAAAACATGAATGGTTTAGATTAATCAAACAATATTGTATTATATCTGATAAAGCAGATAATATCCCAAATAAGTTCTTTCAGCTAGTGGAATTGCTTTGAACAACCATTGACATAAATGGAAATGCTAATGGATATGCTCTCTCGAGCTATAATAGATGTCCTTGCTTAGTGTGGTTTAAACATGTTTGTGACTAATATATTTAATTTAAATGTTTCTGCCTTTGTGTTATTACATTAGAGGTCAAGAGCCATTGATCACCTCACGCTCTGTTATGGATCAGGCATGAATAAGAAATTAAATAAACGATCCACAAAACAGTAACACAGAGCGAACATTGAGATGCAGCATGTGATCGATCCAAAAATGTTCCTGCAGATATGACCTGAATATGACCTTTGGTCATAAGCTGAACTGAATTAAGTTGAAGTTTAATGACTGAATACGTTTTGACTTAATCTGGCATGCAAACCGAACACCCACATGCAAGTCAGCACTTACACCCAAGCAGGTCAAATCAGTAAGAGACTCTGACTCATCAACTAAGAGCCATTTTAGTGTGAAACTGGTGCATGGTGTAAACACAGCTTTATTGGTTTTATTCCATCAGTATTGCTTCATTACACCCTCCCAGGCACTTGATATCCTTCTATATGATTAAATCCTCTCCCCCATCAGTAACCACATACTGAGAGCCAATTCAATGTTCCACCCATCTCAAAGTGCTCTAACAATCAGAATATTTACGAATTTCAGCTCTTTCCGAACTGCATGAAATAATGCTGATTTAGATACTACCCCAGTTGTTGATTACATTCAGAGTAAACAATGAATATTTATCACACGCTAGTAATCATTGACCATGTTTCCTTTACTTTATTCCGAAAAGAGACGCACATGCTCCAAAGCTAATGGGATATTTCTGCAAACATGGTAATCAGCATACTATAAATAAATTAAGAATATATATATATATATAAATAATATTTTCACAAGAAAACAGTACAACTAGTTAAAGGAGCTGTATGTAAGAAATCTATTTCAATTAATCATAAAATGGCCCTGATGTGTCACTAGACATTAAGAAATCATGTTCATTTCAAATACTTATATCACTGACAACAGTAGTATGGCTAGGATATTGTCATTTAAAAAGTGGACTTGCAGCCCTCAACTGATGTTGATGTTGTCATTTTGTGTTTTGGCCTGACGCGCCTCCCTCCACCTATCTACCAATCACGAAGTCAGTAGTGTTTCTGGATCCAGGTTGCCAGCTTTGCTCTACCCTAACTCTAGTCGGATAAAAATGTCTAACGTTACTAAATCAAAAAGACCTCATTATAATTCAGAAATTCGTCGTGACAAAGTCCGAAATAAAACCAGAATTTGTATTGGAGATGCTTTTGAAAGATGGAGACGGCTGAAAACGGAGAAGAATTTGAAAACAGACGCCAACGTTGCTAATTTTCTCCTGGACAGGTAAGATTCATCTAAGCTTGGCTAACTTGTATTTGATGTCAATGGACATTTCATATATTCATGACAGTCGAACAAAGTTATGCATGTTCGTGCAAAGTAACGTAACATTAGCTCACATGGACGTATGCTAACATTAGCAATGCATTATAGGAGCCCGTTTCTCTGTCATTTTGCTGAGACGCTGAGGAAAACAACATTAGCACGCCCATTATGGCAATTTGAAACGTAATTGAGACAGAAGCCTAACTTTAAGGCGAGACACTACACGTGAATAGGGTAAAATTGTTAACTTACAGATATCACCATCAAACTTTACCAGTTGATTACTCGCATGAATAGGAGAAAAAAATGCATTGCAAGTTTTCTGTAATTTTATTTTTAAATATGCTAATGAGGCTAAATCTAATTAAATATGCGCTAATTTGCATATATTTTGAAGTGACGAATCTGACCATTGAAAAAAACAAGGTTCAAAATTATTTTTGCATTTTGTTGATATATTCAATGAAAAGACATGTTCAGAGGGGATTATGAATATCCCCTTTTGTTACCCTGTAAATCAGAAAATACTGGCAATAGCCTTAAAAAATTGATTTTCGCCCTATTTTTAGGCATAAAATGTCATATAAATCAGGCCAAGAATGATATATCAACAAATCCCTCTGAACAAATCTTCATAATAGAGTTAGGAATACGACTGTAAAGTTTGGTGTATGTAGGTGCTACAGAAGTGGAAAATCGTCACTAGGAGTGCAAGAAAAAACTCATTTTGAGAAAACGGCCTTTAAAGATTTTTAAGGAAAAATTCCACTAATTTCTATTGAAAGCCATGAATTACAGACAAAATATGCTTTAGGTCCAAGTAAAATCCATGTATCAAACTTTTTAACATCCAAAACTCATTATAGCTTCATCTATCACTGATCATAACATCCAAAACAACACATCAACAGTCCATCACATAGGTGGAATGGAAAAACTAAATACTAGTATATCACAGTCCCTCAGGCAGATACATATTTAGCTGTCAGTGGAGCTGCTGTACCCTCTAGAACAGGCATTCTCAACCCTGGTCCTCGAGGGCCACTTTCCTGCAGAGTTTAGCTCCAACCTTGATCAAACTCACCTGTCTGTAGCTCGCTCTTAATCCTGAAGAGCTTAATTAGCTGGTTCAGGTGTGTTTGATTAGGGTTGGAGCTAAACTCTGCAGGAAAGTGGCCCTCGAGGACCAGGGTTGAGAACGCCTGCTCTAGAACTTCCAGCTTCTTTTCTGGTGCTAACTTTGGGAAGTTTTATTCTTTTGGCTATTTGTCCAAGGTGTAAATCACTTATTGAAGATACTTTTTCCCAGTGGAGGAGGAAGTGCATCTTTGTCTGACCCAGTTGGTGGTCACTGAGCCTGTATTTAGTCAGGATCCGTCTCTTCTTCTCTGACAGTGTGCAGATACTCTATCAAATATCAATTTAGTCTACTTTGTTTGCTTTCTCCAATGTTCTAAATATTGATATTTTGAATGATTCATAATTAGTTTTGTTCTATTGAGTTGTTTTGAACCAGTGCTGAAGGGAGCCTGTTTGGTTAGCTTCACCATCAGCTGACTGAGGGGACTGTTTTCAGGATTTGGCTTGTGGGTTTAAAGTGCTTTGAAATGTAATGTGTCTTTTTGACTTACATTTAGATGTGTTCAAAATGCTACAGCTTGTTCGTAACGCATCGACGCACTATGGTTACTCATTGCGCGGCTCGCGAGCCTCATGCGGCCCGCCAAGCTTTGATTTGTGGCTCGCATGGCTGTAAAAAATACGGCGATATCATGCAGCCAGTCACTACAGATATTTCTTAAAAACATTAAAAATAAGTAGGGCTATAACATAACCCATTATAAACTCAAAGTGTCAGATATATTACAAATAATTTCGATCGGATTGAAAGAGGTGGTTTATCGAGAGAACATGTAAACACTTGGTCGATTGAGAACCGAAACTGAAAGGACGACGTACGGCTCTCCTACTGACTTGTCCTATCAGTGCGGCTCTCATGAAAAAAATTGTGAAGACCCATATGGCATTTCATCATCTTTTGTCTTTGTTGGTAATCCATTGTGTCTTCTAGCTAATGACAACTGTTTTCGACTTCTCTGAGAGAATTTTACACGCATATCTTTCGACATTTTGAACTACCGCGGAAATGTCAGAGCGCGTCACGTGACGATTCTGGACGAATCACGTTGTCAGAAATAGGCATCAGCCAATGAGATTGCGCATTTCGAGTTAAATCATCTGTTTTACTTTCATGATTGGTTGCTGATAGACAGGAAATGACCATATTTGGATCCAACAGCATTGTACAGAAGAAAGAGAGCTTTCCAACGGTATACGAGATGAAGGGGTACAGAGAGCGATCGCGGAGCAGCGGGATGATTTAAAACGCCAACGCCAGCCTACGTTTCTGCTGAATCCTGCAGCTTATCTGGCAACCTCGAGTCAGGAGGTAGGGGGAGGGGATACACCGCTCTACAGTATTTTTAAAGTGATTGCAGTACCAGTTTTGACCACAATCCTACATACGGTTCCTTTAATGATTAATAAATAAATAATGTGATAAACGAGTTAGGTCAAAAGTAATCTAAAAGTAATCAAAAAGTTGTCTGATTACACTGTAAAAAATAATCCTGTTAAAAACGGTAAACTACTGGCAGCTGTGGTTGCCAGCATCATACTGTAAAAATACGGTGTGTTACTGTTTTTGAAATTAACAGCTAAATACCGTTTTGTCAGCTATATGCTGTTAAATTACAGTTTTATACTGTAGCTGACAAAACGATATTTAGCTGTTAATTTCAAAAACAGTAACACACCATATTTTTACAGTATGATACTGGCAACCACAGCTGCCAGTAGTTTATCGGGTTTTTTTACAGGATTTTTTTTACAGTGTATATTACCCAAAATGTGTGGATTACAATGTGTGAAATGTAATGGATTACGTTACTAACTACAATTTTTGTCTTTTTGTCGGACTTGTACACAAACTGCACTTCAGTAATTTCCTATAATGCAGGAGCCGTCTCCGCCAAGGCCGCCTGAAGGGCCATCTCCACCATGGCCACTTGAGCTGCCAGCTGCACCCTAGTCTCCCGAACTGCCAGCTCCACTCTGGTCACCTGCTAGTCCGACATCGCCCTGGAGTCAGCACCCACCTGCTTACACCAGTCTAGACTCGCCCGCCCCCGCGGTTAGATCATCTATGGAGCAAGGTCGTGTCAACTGGGAGGGGGAGTACTGTTACAGGTCTGCCAGGTCCCTGCACTACACTTCCCATCACTCTCTTCTGTTCCCACCTGCATGTCATTCCTGACCACACACACCTGCACCTTATCATCAATATCATGACCACCACTATAAAGACACACTCTTCACCTCTGTTCACGGTCAGGTCTCGTTCATACGAAGATGACTACTTACCCTGCTATCGCTAACCTTGTTTCTCCAGTCTCCACTCCAGTGTCTTCCTCTCCATTGTCTCCAGCGTTCTTTGTTCCAGCCATCCGTCTGATTTACGATCAGTCTCCATACCTTGTTGTCAATAAACTCCTGTTAACTTTATTATCCATCTCTTGAGTCTGTTCCGTAACAGTCAGAGAGTGAACTGGAGGTGTGAGTGAGTAAATAGAGAGAGTGAGTAAATAAACAACAAATACATTTCATATATATCAGCTATATCAGGGGATCAGCTAAATGACTAATTACTAACAGAAAAACTTAATTACCAAGTTCTTCCTATAAACTTATAAGGTCAATTAACTAAGAAGTTGCTCATTCAGCCATATGATTGCTTGCAACTAAAAAGAAACATGCCTTAAACTGTCTTCCACAACATAATATTTTTTGTTTTAAACAAAAAATAAAACATACAAAATTTGAATCTCATGCTTAACATCCCACACTCTAACCAAACGAACACACATATGACTGGCGCTTTCTTCAGCATCTCTTAACAGCCTTTAAAAAAAAGTATCATAAAATCCCCAGCTGATTTTATTCGCTCCAACCGCTTTCACTTTACTCTGCGTTAAGTATGACACCCTGAGGCCTGACAATTTTATGCTTAAGTTTATTGGCTGCAGTAAAAGACAAGTGAAAACCTCCTGCCCTTGTCATCTTTAGCAGAGGATCCGTCCCGTTCGTGTAAATGTCTGTATAACTTACAACCTTGTTTGCTTTCAGCACCATCATGGCACCTGCATTCTGTGCTACTTACAAAATGTGAGGCTATCATGGCTTGGCAAATAGGAGGGAAGGGTTATGAGTGTCCTCTGGTGTGTTAGGTCATCATGACAAACTGCATCTCCAAAGCATGTCAAACAGCTCTCGCTCTCACCTGAACGCAATCTTAAGTCCTTGAATTATGGATCTTTGAGGAAAGTCTCAAGAGCAGCTAAATTCACACTGTAATTTACCCAAAAATACACTCTTGAACAGACTTAAAAGACATGGGGAATTGAAACGTAGCTATTACTGGAGTCTGACCTGCTGCTACAGAAGCGTTAGGAGAAATTGATCCAAAACACAGAGAAGAAAGTATTTTTTGCTGTTATTGCCAATAACTTGTATATAATGTTTGTTTTAAAAAGGTATACACATATGTAACCATGCATTAGTTTATCAGCATATAATGCACCGAGTTGCTTCAGCTTACAATAATTGGCAAAGGATTTTTTTTTTTTTTTTTTTTTTTGATTATTTGATTATTACGATCAGACTGAGCGCCACAACACTCTTGTAGCCAATCAGCAACAGTCTACATATGTCCCACTTGCTCACTCTCTCTCCTCCCCCATCATGAGTGTATACGGCCCGTTGTAGAAAGAGAGGTGGCTGAGAAATTACAAAAGAGAAAAGGTCAGAGGGATATAGTTGGAAAAAGAAGGGCTACGATCAGACAAGAGCTTTATAAATAGCTTTCCAGACCAGAGACATCAGAGCGCCTGAAAATGGATGCCGAGGTTGCATTGTTTCTGCTCGATACGTGAGTAAACTTGATTTTGTTATTTCAAAGAACCAAGATATGCTGTTGTTAAATCACAGCTAATTCCTCCATACTTGCGTGAGCTGTCTAACGTGCTAGTTGTTAGTCGCTATGTTGAATTGCTATTTTGGGGGCGGAACAATAAAGGGAGGGGTGTGTTTCTTTTGGGTAGGTGTGTGTTTGTTTGGGTGTCAATTTCAAATATCAAAAGTGTTTCTTTCTTTACCTTTAAAAACGTACTAATTTCAGCCTTACATGTACTATCTATTTGTGTTTTTGTAAATGTTAAACTGACAGTGATGTCGCCATTGGGATATTTGCAGCTATTTGCACTAAATTGTGATTCATGGTGTCTTCGTTGAACATATTTAACCACTGAAAGCCATCTTTATACATGCAAAGTGAGAGTCCTGTGTGGACTCTTGCAAACAAAAAAAGATTCTTTCTTACATAATATATAAAACATATTATATATTTAAAACCTGAACCTAACAAAAAACAAAATCTAACAACAAAATTTCACACAAATGCATTTTGCAGCATTGCATGTTACAAAATTAACTGGTATTCCTTTCAGGAAATTCACATCTTAGAGCTTGTAATTGTAAGCTCTTCCCAACACAGATAGCCTTCAATTGTCTAACATTAGTGATCTTGATCATTGATTTTTTTATTTTTTTTATTTTTTTATTTTTACTGTAGACCCTGTCGCTTGCACAAATAAAAAAATTCTAAAACAAAATACTGATAATAATCTTCTGCACCTATAGAAAAGGTCATTGTGTGTGTTAAGTGAGTGGGATGAGCTCATGGATGTGTCCTGAATGTCACTGAAGGTCTCGTTAGTCATAATGCTTATAACGCACATGCTTTAGTGGATATTTTAAGTCAAATAAACTGCATAATGCATACACATTGTAAAACATTTTATTTATTTATTTATTTATTTATTTTTTAAAGTCTGGTCAGAAAACATCTGCAGAATCACCCATTTAAAAAAAAACGGCAAACAGAGGAGAGTCTGCTGGCAAAAAGAGAACACAACAGAGCTTTTAATAAAACGAGAATCAACATTGGCTTGGCTTTTCGGAGATGGGGAGAACTGAGGAGAACATCTGAAATGTTGTAAAAGTGACAGGGAGATGGCATTTTATAACAGGTGAGTAAGGTATTTTATTTAACATACAAATTGCTTTATGTCTCTATTGTGAAGGGTCATGAACTGTGTCTACTGATGGGTATAGCTACAGTAATGTCTTCAGCTATTCAGCTTGAGATCCTTTCCATCTAACTGGTTATCTCTTAAGCCTTGTGGTAACAGTTGTATGAGCAGTATGATAAACACATTTATCCGCACAGTCATGCAAAGCTGAAGCACAACCAAAACAATTTTCTTCTCCAAAATGGATGCAGTTCCGTTTTTTAACCAAATCATACAAAATTACCTAAAAGTTGACTTTTTGTATTCTACATTTTTTTTTTTTTTTCACAAGTTCAATTACCAATATCCGAAATCATTTTCCTTGTGAGGACATCTTTTTGGTCCCCATGAGGAAAACAGCTTTTAAATCATACTAAGTAATGTTTTTTGAAAATGTAAAAATGCAGAAAGTTTTGTGTGATGGGTAGGTTTAGGGGTAGGGTTCAGTTGTCAATCAGTTGTCTAAGGATGTGTGTCATACACTGTGGCATTCTAGTGAGAAACTGAATTGCTGCAAGAAAACTCAGTGCTTTAGATTTCTTCCTC
Organism: Vimba vimba; assembly: GCA_022828995.1. Lineage (NCBI taxonomy): Eukaryota > Metazoa > Chordata > Actinopteri > Cypriniformes > Leuciscidae > Vimba > Vimba vimba. The sequence continues at coordinate 12,076,387 of CM040834.1, read as the reverse complement.
TTGTTTGGTTCTGCCTCTCATTCACTACTAAAGATGAATATTTCAGCAGATGGTGCCACTGAGGTCCAGCGAAATGTCACTTATCCGACCCTGTCAATGAGATCTTCTGAAGAGGAAAAAGTTTGTTCTACTTCCTGTGAATCCAAGACGAGAGATGTCAGAACATTTCACATGCATTAAAGCCTACAAGCCTAAGTCTTCATGACAGATCAACTCATCAGATACTGCAGGTCCATCTCTCTCTCTCTCTCTCTCTCTCTCTCTCTCTCTCTCTCTCTCTCTCTCTCTCTCTCTCTCTCTCTCTCTCTCTCTCTCTCTCTCTCTCTCTCTCTCTCTCTCTCTCTCTCTCTCTCTCTCTCTCTCTCTCTCTCTCTCGCTCTCTCTGTGTGTGTGTGTGCGCATGTGCAGAGTGTTCGGGAGGAGTGTGTGAGTGACTGAGTGGTGTGTTTGAGTGAGCTTCAAATGTTTTCCTTTTTTCTCTTTCTAGATTAAGGTACATAATGGTTGAGCTTATTGAAACTACAGCAGTTTTTTTTTTTTTTTTTTTTTTACATTTATTTGCTGAATTTGTTGGCAAAGAAGAACAGCAATGGGGTTGAATTCTGATGGCTTTGAGTCCTTGATCACATGCCACGGGTGCAAATGTTTATCGGATGAGACCGTGTCCGTGGAAGATTGTTTAATTGATGTTAGTAATGCAGTTGGTGTGTTGAACATCCTATGTGCATCGAGAATGAACAAGGCAATTGTTATTTTCCTGAGGGAAATGTTTATGGTTGATTATTTGGTTGAACATGGATTATGGATTATCTGATAGATGCATTCATTCCGATGTTGTGCTGAATTCTGACCTCCACCAAATTATTACCCCCCTAGTATTGGTAGGTTTAGGATTTGTTGTGGGGGAGAGTTGGGATCAGAGGTTGGATTAGGTTTAGGCAATCAGGTAGCTACTTCAACGAGGGTGGTAATAATTTGGCAGGCAGTCAAATTTCGGCACAACACCGGTTTTGCCGCTGTCTAACAGCTCGAAAAAAGTTATCCTTTCCAAATGATAAACTTGACTGCATTATTGTGCATTATGGCAAATTAATGGGACCGATCAAAATGATTGCGCTTGGTTTAAAAAACCCAGAATTAAAGCATATCATGAATTCCAAAGCCTGGAAGTTGCTGTAAAACTGACGTTGAATGGGAAAGATTATATGATCTTTATCACTGTTGATTCAATTAAATGTTTTACTTGTGGGAAACGGGGCCATGTGAGACAACCGTGTCCTTTAAATATGGAGGCTGAAAAGGAGAAGGAGAGTAATTGTAACAGAACAGGTAAATACTGGTGTGGTTGATAACATTGCAGAAAGTACTGATAATGTACAGCAAGATGAAACCGCTGCTTTACCTAAGAGTGGAGAGGGCTCTAGTGTGCTTACACAAGATTGTCCCACTGAAGATACGCACAGTGCTTCCATCATTAGTGCACATCCACTGTACATGGAAGTGTGAAAGTTGATGAGGAGCTAGTTGTTGCCGGGGTAGCTGATTCAAAATATCCAGAAAAACAAAACGAGATCGAAAACTTGCAGGTACAGTTAGATCTGTTGTCACAATGAACTGATGACTTATCTGAGAATGACTCTGAATGTGAAGGTCCAGATACTGGAGACGAACATGAAGTAAATTCTTTTCTTCTTAATGCTTTATAACTTTATGCCCCATTGTAATTATTGTCATGACTTTCTTTAATACTGAGTCTTTAAATATTAATGGCTGTCGTAGTACAGTAAAAAGAAATGATCACTTCAGTTATTTAATTCTTATAAAGGCTGATGTGATCTTGCTTCAGGAAACGCACACAGATTTGCAGAACCAGTAGCAATGGTTTAGCGACTGGAAGTGGTTTAACGATTGGAAGGGTACAAATGTTAGTACAGGGGTTGCAATTTTGTTTTCAGAGTTTTTAGATTTTAGTTTTTAGAAGAATATTACGAGTAGATGTTATTTTAGGTGACAATTTTTTCTCTGTTAAATGCTCCAAATGATGGCCAGGACCATTTTACTCTTTTTGAAAAACTATCAGATGCGTTATCGGACTGTCCCCGGGGATAATATTATTATATTGGGGAGTGATTTTAACTGCACTTTAAATCAGCGATTGGATGGGAATAATAATGAACCACATCCTCCTTCAGCTAAGACTCTTAAAAGTATAGTTGACCTTTATAATTTTGTCGAGTTATGGAGAGATGCATTTCCTGGGCATAGACAGTATACTTGCATGAAAGTGAACTCAAATAATATGTCTGGCGCTAGACTTAATCGTTTTTATACTAAAGCATGTAATAGTGGAAAGTTTTTTAGAAATTCTATTTCACCTACTTTTCTCTCAGACCATCATTATATTTCTATCTATGGCTGTTTCTGTTGAGTCCACTAAATCTAATAAATCACTCTGGCACTTTGATAACAGGTTACTTCAGGACCACTGCTTTATTCACACAAATTCACAAATTCACGTTTTTGAATTTTACACAGAGATAACATTTTTCAAAAGTTTGCAAAACTTGCTCCTTGAAACCTATTTCAAAGTTTGCGTTCTCGAGCCACCAAACACTGTTGTCATGCAAATGAACAGGCAGAACACATTAAAGTTTTCTGTTTTCAGTTCAAATGGTGTCGTGCAAGCAGCCCTTAAGTTAATAACTAATAATCTTTGCAACAGAAGTGAATCAATCAAAAACTAACTTTAGCTGGACAATAACTTTATTCTAGAGCTGCTGTAAAGCCAAAACAATGTTAATGTCCAATTTCCCATCTTTAAGTCAATGATAGGATGTGGGCAAGGTGCAGATTAAAAAAAATTGTCAGTAGTTTACTGCACATACCAGAGGTGCCCTACTAGAGAACATAAAATCCCTTGAACAAGAAATCCTTGGACAAAGCAGACATAGTGCCACAGGATTCATTTCCACTGAGTCTTTTGAAAGGAATCCATTTCTTCTACGCAGCTTATTGGAAGAACAAGGCAAAAAAGGTTCACATGTCTAAATGATATGGATTCTCCTACTGCTTTTTACTTTGGACTTGGAAGCCCATCTCATGGATCTTGAGAGTCCTTTGACAACTGAACTTTCACCTGGTTTGGGCGGTCTTCCAGAAGAGTTTTATAAGGCTTAATAATCTGGCAGATTCAATGCTTTGGCATAAGGTTACAGTGTTAGTGTCATGATTCCTGTCTTGTGATCTCCTTGTCTTGTGTGGACTTTTGTTATTTCCTGTTCTGTGCCATGTTTTGTAGTCCTTTGTAGTTTTTCTTGTTTATTAGTCTCCCCAGGTGTTTGATTAACCACGCCCCCTTGTTAGCTTGTTTAGCTTGTTTGCCTGTGTATTTAAACCTCTGTGCTTCAGTTGTTGTTTGTCGGTCGTTGTAGATTGTAGCTGTTTCTTGTTCCAGTCCTAAGTCCTGAGTCCTGTTGTTTACCCTGGATTACCTGTTTGTTTTATTAAAGTAGTGTTTGCATGTGGATTTGCATGTTTTTCCACTTTGTCCTTGCCTCACCGTTACAGAATGACTGACCTAAAGATGAATCCAGCAGCACAAATTATGCGTCTCCGTCAAGGAGATCGACCCATTGAGAAGTACGTGGTTGACTTTTTGGAGCTTGCTCACCAAACTTGTATGGATGAGGTATGCTTGATGATATTTTTTTTCGGGGAGGACTATCTGAGCCACTTAGCTACCTTATGCCATTGTATGACCCTAGCTGGACTCTGAAACAGTATGTTGACTTGGCCCTGCAACTGAGCGGCTCAACTTTTTCTGTGGGTTTCAAGTCTGCCGAGCCAGAGACTGCTCCCGTCACGTCCGCCGAGCCAGAGGCTGCTCACGTCAGCCCTGCCGAGCCTCAGCTTCACGTCAGCCCTGCCGAGCCTGAGCTTCACGTCAGCCCTGTCGAGCCAGAGACGCTTCACGTCACGCCTGCCGAGCCAGAGTCTCCGGACAAGATGGCCGCCACCACGCTGTCTGTTCCTGAGCAGAATCCCATAGCTGCCCTCAAGAAAATTTGGGGGGGGGGGGGCAGTGTGTCCCTTGACAGGACCATGGAGGCCACGCCACCATGGCCTCCAGAACTGTCTGGCACTGTCTGCTCCGCCCTGGCCTCCCATCCTACCGCAGTCTCCAGGCCCTCTTCCGCTCCACGGGCCTGGCCCTCCATCCCAGCCCCGGGTCCGCCTCTGCTCCACCACCCTCCTGGACTGTTCCTGAGGAACGTCTGGAATCCGCTCCTTAAGTGGGGGGCTATGTCATGATTCCTGTCTTGTGATCTCCTTGTCTTGTGAGGACTTTTGTTATTTCCTGTTCTGTGCCATGTTTTGTAGTCCTGTCACCTAGTGACCAACGTTAAATAATAGACTCAGGTCCCAGCCACAGAAACCCAACAGACAGTCAAGGTTGCATACAAAGAAATACACTTTATTAATGGGCAAGCAAGCACTAAATAGGAAACACTGATATGTAGGAGAAAGTTCACTAAAATCAAGTCTCTGAAACCCTTTAGAGAGAGGTTAAGATTCAGTGACTGGGTAGCTTCTCAGTGGTTTGCTCCAGCTGTCCTCCCTCAAAACAGGCGAACAGGCACGTCCAGAGGATCACGGTAGTCGTCAGACCCACAGGAAAAAGTTACGGTACTCCAGGCAGCAAGCAGCAAGCGTTGAGGGAGGTTCGAAGATAGCCACAGTCTTCAGGACAACGCCAGACGTCGTAACCACAGAATGGGTATTGCCGAGGCTAGAAGCAAGCAACCACAATGAACACCGACACCACAGATAGCAGAAGAACACGCATTCACACCGTGTGGTAGTAAAATATAGTTACGGCCCTTCAGGCAACAATAGCGAGCGTTGAGGGAGGTTTGAGGATAGCCACACAGTCTTCAGGACAACGCCAGACACTGGAACCACAGGATGGGTATTGCTGAGGCTAGAAGCAAACAACCACAATGAACACCAACACCACAGATAGCAGAAGAACACAGTCACACTGTGTGGTAGTAAAATATAGTTACGGCCCTTCAGGCAACGATAGCGAGCGTTGAGGGAGGTTTGAGGATAGCCACACGAACTTCAGGACAACGCCAGACACTGGAACCACAGGATGGGTATTGCTGAGGCGAGAAGCAAGCAACCACAATGAACACCGACATAGTTACGGCCCTTCAGGCAACATTAGAGAGCGTTGAGAAAATCCAACTGCAGTACACCGGTATTCAAGCAGAGAGGCCTGGGAACCTGGGCTTCATTTACAGAGCAGGAGTATGCATTGAACACAATGGCAGCTGATCAACCGCCACCAAGCAAGTGCTCTTTCTCTTTCTCTTTCTCTTTCTCTTTCTCTTTCTCTTCTTCTGTAAATTTTATTGGCAGCTTGCAATCATAGTGCATTACCGCCATCTACTGGACTGAGGTGTGATCACATTAAGACGTCATTAAAAAAAAGAAACCCAAGCCCAAGCTTCAGCTGGCGCTGCGTGTTCAGTGCTCTTTCTCTTCCAAAGGACCAGTTTTTATCTTCCTTCAACCCAAGCACGGCCAGCTGGTAAACGATTAGTCGCTAATTGAAATCATCAGCAGCAAGGCAGAGGCAATAATAAAATTACTCAATGACAGGAAGTATCGCCCAAATATGGGTAGAAAGGTGGAGCATTATAACGAGTTCTAATAAACTAATTTCATCACATTAGCAGGGGAGGAAGCACAGTCCAAATATGGGCATAGTAATAAAACAGGAAGCGGGTTGCCAGGTTTGTCCATGACCGGGTGTCTAAAAAGAGTCAAGAAGGGCAGATTAAGTAATAGCAACAACAAAAACCACTACAAATTTGATGCACACGCACAGTGAATAACCACTACAATTCAGAGTGCAAATATGTTCATGCACACAGTAAACACCATCATACATGATACACCACACACAGTAAGGCCCTAATGTCTCTGTCAATTAAAAATGAAAAAGTATTAATTCAACCTGCGACAGTCCTTTGTAGTTTTTCTTGTTTATTAGTCTCCCCAGGTGTTTCTGATTAACCACACCCACTTGTTATCTTGTTTAGCTTGTTTGCCTGTGTATTTAAACCTGTGCTTCAGTTGTTGTTTGTCAGTCGTTGTAGCTTGTAGCTGTTTCCTGTTCCATGTGCCTGTCCTGAGTTCTGTTGTTTGCCCTGGATTACCTGTTTGTTTTATTAAAGTAGTGTTTGCATGTGGATTCTCTCTCCGCTTCGTCCTTGCCTCACCGTTACAGTTAGATCCCCTAAATAACCTTTAAAGGTTCAAAATGCATTTGTTGATTTCTTTTGCAATGACAATCATTGGCTTTCTCCTGGGGTGCTCTATCTTCCCGTTGCAGAGGGATGTCAAGGCCTTTTACATGTTGAATAAAAAACTTGCAGCAATGAGACTACACAAACTGTAACAACTGCTGCACTGCTCTGATGGCATGCCGTGTATATTCTTAAAGATCTTGGAGGAATAGACCTTGACAAAAAGTTATTTTTAAACGAGAAGCCTTATGTTGAAAATAAGTAAAATTTTCTCTTTTTAAATTCTACGTATCAATTTTTCAATCATGGAGTTTGTTCAATTTCTCAAGAGTGGGTGATGAAAATTATGGATGTGCTTTGTTTTTTAAACCTCTTTTTAAGCTAAAGCCTCACTATCATGTTCTGTAATTAAAATGTTTTTGAATTCTGGAATAACTAGGTCAGTCTTGAATGTCTCAGTCACTTGCTGACCAGGTTGGGATTAGGTCAGTAAGAATAGTGGAAGGGGTAGCTTTAAAAGCCCAGTATTCACCTCCTTTATAGATTCTGTTCTAATTAATGGCTTGTTATCTAAGAACTTTCTGGCATTAAAAGTAGTCCCAAAAAAATTTGGAAATTGAAGAGAACACTGAGGTTTTATTGTTAGAGCAGTTTGAATTTTGGGATTTCCAAAATATGGGGAAGAAAACGGTTTATCATAGTTTTACTAAATCGGCACACTTTGGACAGTTGAAGAAAAGGATAGAAACTAAATGGAGGACTTACATTGTAATGTTTTGGAAAATTGTGTACATTAAAAGGGCTTTAAAAGTCAAGTCTCTCTCTTTCTCTCTTTCTCTCTATCCTGTCTCACGTTCCGTCTTTCTCTCCCTCCAATCCATTTCCCTTTTAAAGTGTCCTGGAATCATCCTGCAAATGTCAATTAATAGACAAATGGATTTCATCTCCTCTTTCACACTGCTGCAGTCACAGTGAATGAATTTGACCTTTCCATCCTCTCCATGGTGATACCGTTTGATGTTTTGGTATTATTATTATTATTTTTTTAGGACTTGCAGGGATGTTTAACAGTGTATGTTGCTTCAGGTTGTCCTTTCAGAATTTTACAGACATGAATGTCAAGTCAAGTCATCTTTATTTATATAGCGCTTTTAACAATGTAGATTGTTCCAAAGCGGCTTTACATTGATAATAGGAAATTAAAGTAACAGAGTTTGTTTTGGCTTTATAGCAGCTCTAGAATAAAGTTATTGTCCAGCTAAAGTTAGCTTGCGTCCAGGCGCAGGTCCTTCATCAGATCTGGATACGGCCTGGATCTGGTGGACTGCGGTAAACCTCGGGATAAACAGAGAGACAAATATTAGCGTAGACGCCATTCTTCTTATGATGTAACGAATACATCAGGATTTATGGGAAGTGTTCCCGGTTCCGGCTGACCTAATCTATGCAGCCTAACATTGAATTATGGAAGTCTATAATGTGTTATGTGTATGCTAGGTTAAAGAGATGTGTTTTTAGTCTAGCTTTGAACTGACAGAGTGTGTCTGCTTCCCGGACAATGTTAGGAAGACTGTTCAGCTTTAGTGCTTAATAGGAAAAGGATCTACCGCCAGCAGTCGATTTTGAAATTCTAGGTGTTATCAACTGGCCGGAATTTTGAGATTGTATTAAACGTAAAGGACTATAATGCGTTAAGAGCTCGCTCAAGTACTGCGGAGCTAAACCATTTAGTGCTTTGTAAGTAATCAGCAATATTTTAATGTATACGATGTTTAATAGGGAGCCAATGCAGTGTTGACAGAACAGGGCTAATAAGGTCATACTTCCTAGTTCTGGTAAGAACTCGAGCTGCTGCATTTTGGACCAGTTGTAATTTGTTTACTAAGCTTGCAGGGCAACCACTCATAAGATCATTACAATAATCTAGCCTTGATGCCATTAACGCATTGACTAATTGTTCCACTTTGTCAATGAGAGCATATGACGTAATTTAGATATATTTTTTAAGATGGAAAAATGCGGTTTTATAGATACTAGACACGTGACTTTCAAATGAAAGATTGGTATCAAAGAGCACACCCAGGTTCCTAACCGACGGCGAAGACTTGACAGAGCAGCCATCAAGTATTAGACAGTATTCTAGGTTATTACGTGAGGAAGTTTTTTGTCCAATAATTAGAATCTATGTTTTTTTTCAGAATTAATTAGTAGGAAATTACTAGTCGTCCAATTTTTTATATCCATTTTGTGAATTGGTAAGTTTCGTCGGGGCATGAAGAAATATAGAGCTGAGTATCATCAGCATAACAGTGAAAACTAATTTCATGCTTCCTAATGATATCTCCCAAGGGTAGCATGTACAGAGTTAAAAGCAATGGTCCTAGTACTGAGCCTTGTGGTACGTCATACTGAACTTGTGATCGATGAGACATTAGATAGATAACAGTCAGATAAGTATAATTTAAACCATGCTAATGCAATTCCACTAATGCCAACATAATTTTGGAGTCTATTTAAAAGAATGTTGTGGTCAATAGCATCAAATGCAAGATCGAGTAACACTAATAGTGAGATACAACCACGATCGGATGATAAGAGCAAATAATTTGTAACTCTAATGAGAGCAGTCTCAGTACTATGGTACGGTCTAAATGCTGACTGAAAATCCTCGCAGATATCATTTCTTTCTAAAAAGGAACATAGTTATGAGGATACCACCTTTTCTAGTATCTTTGACAGAAAAGGTAGATTCGAGATCCGCCTGTAATTGACTAATTCTGAACGATCAAGTTGCGGTTGACAACAAACGGTTTAATCATAGCCAGCTTAAAAGTTTTTGGTACGTATCTTAATGACAAAGATGAATTAATTATATTAAGAAGAGGATCTATGACCTCTGGAAGCATCTCTTTCAGTAGCTTAGTCGGTACAGAGTTTAGAGAATTCTTCCTCTCCTATAGCAATGAATGAATCAAATTTTTCCTTAGGGAGACTACAATGCACTCCCTGATGTGATACTGTAGTAGACGGTTGCATAGTTATAATTTTCTCCCTGATATTATCAATCTTGTAAGTAAAGAAGTTCATAAAGTCATTACTGCTGCACTGCTTGGAAACTTCTGGGCTTGAAGCTTTATTTTCCGTTAGTTTAGCCACCGTTTCAAATAAATACCTAGGGTTTTGTTTATTTTCTTCTAATAGGGTTGAAAAATAAGCAGATCTAGCAGCTTTTAAGGCCTCTCTGTATGTAATCGAGCTCTCCTTCCATGAAATGCGAAATACCTCTAGTTTTGCTTTCTTCCAGTTGCGCTCCATTTTTCTGGCTGCTCTCTTAAGCGCCTGAGTGTGCTCTTTGTACCACGGCGTTGCACTATTTTCTTTAATCTTCTTTAAGCGCAACGGAGCAACTGTGTCTAAAGTGCTGGAAAACAGAGAGTTCTGTTTCTGTCATTGCTTTTTTCTGTGGGAAAGTTTCTGTCGCAATATCGAGTTATTCTAAGCTATCTGGGATGCTGAGATGATGAAACTGATCAGGAAGATTATTAATAAAGCAATCTTTAGTGGCAGAAGTGATAGGTCTAACATATTTTTTAACATGGAGTCGGCTTTGCAGCCTTGGCTAAACGAAGTTTATACGAGACTAGATAATGATCTGAGATGTCATCGCTCTGCTGTAGAATTTCAACGGCATCAACATTGATTCCATGTGATAATATTAGTTCTAGAGTATGATTACGACAATGAGTAGGTCCTGATACATGTTGTCTAACTCCAATAGAGTTAAGAATGTCTTTAAATGCCAATCCCAATGCATATTTTTCGTTATCTACATGTATATTAAAATGACCAACAATTGGGACTTTATCTGCAGCCAGTACTAACTCTCAGTGATAATAATCAGTGAAAGTCCGCAAATTCTTTGATAAAGTCTGTATGGTGCCCTGGTGGCCTGTATACAGTAGCCAGCACAAATCTCAAACGTGATTTATCATTTATACAATATATTGTTACATTAAGCACCAACACTTCAAAAGAATTATATTTGAAACTAGACTTCTTAGTCATTTTGAAAATATTACTATAAATTACAGCAACACCTCCCCCTTTGCCTTTCAGACGAGGTTCATGTTTATAACAGTAATCTTAGGGGGTGGACTCATTTAAAGTCATGTAATCGTTTGGTTTTAGCCAGGTTTCTGTCAAACACAGCACATTTATGTTATAGTCTGTATAGTGTATAGTTCTGACAGAGAAGGCTATGCTATACATGTTACATAGGGTTGCCACCCATCCCGGTTTTCCAGGGATTGTTCTCTTTTTTGAGCGACAGTCCCGGAAAATTTATATTCTTTCCCGGGACACGTTTTTTTGTGAAAATGTACTTCTAAAGTCGAATTTCCTGGTTTCAAATTAAACCTTTTTTCTTCATGGTTGTGTACATCCAATCCTGTGTTCGTAAACGGGTAAAAACGGGTAAACAAACAGTGGATTGGCCAATGCCAGGCGTTTACTTTTATTTGATTGAAAGCTCAACTTATCGCCTAGCAACTGCCTGTGCTGTCGGTCGGTCGCGCGCACGCATCCATCCACGCACACATCCAGGATGAATCAGTGTGAGTTCTTCAGTTACTAGCTAGCTTTTTTGAAACGTTCTATTAACTCAGTTTTGTGAAATGGGGGGAGAGACGGACGAGGAGGATAACACAACAAAATCGGATGAGCAACCAGTGTCAAAGAAAAAACGATTTACAACCTACAACTCAGACTGGGCGAAAAGAGAAAACTTTTCTGATTGGGTAAGGCCCACCCAAGGAGACCCGTTTTCTGCTACCTGTGTTTTGTGTCCTGCCAAAATTTCAGTTAAATATGAAGGAAAAACAGCGCTGGAAAATCATGCAAAAACAAAGAAGCACCAGAGTTTTGCATTAAGCAAACGCAAAAATCTAGCCATTGCAACATTTATGACAAAGAAAGGTTCACCAGAGGAAGACAGGATAGCAGTAGCGGAGCTTAGCAGTGTATACCACGGAGTGCTTCATGGCCACAGCTACGTATCTACAGATTGTGGTAATAAAGTAAGTGTGAAAATCTTTCATGACTCAAGTATTGCCACAAAAATGTCATGTGGAAGAACAAAAAGTGAACCTTTAGTTCAAAACGTCCTAGCACCTTACAGTCAGGAGCGTTTAGCTACAGAACTGAAACATACCCCGTATTTTTCTGTCTGCTTTGATGCATCAAACTCGGAGAGCGCCAAACTATATCCATACACAGTCCAATATTTCCACGAAGACGAGGGTGTTAAATATGGGCTATTGGAATTTTACGAAGACCCCCATGAAACCAGCAGAGCTATCTATGAACAAATTTTGGATATCACAGAAACAAATGGCTTGTGTGCCAGCCAGATAAGTGCATATGGTGCTGACAATGCATCTGTAAATTTTGGCTAGCATAATTCTGTTTATCAAAAACTGAAAGAAGTCAGTCCACACATCGTAAAGGGCAACTGCAAATGCCACTTGATCCACAACACCCTGAAAAACGCAAACATAATTCTCAGCGCTGCAGGATATGATGTTGAATCCATTGCCCTAAAAATCTACAGTGAATTCTCATGCTCAGCCAAAAAAGTAGAATCTCTGAAAGAGTTTTGCGAGTTTACTTCAGTACAGTACAAAGAGATACTGAGGCATATTCCAACCCGTTGGTTATCTCTGTTGCCTGCAATTCAGCGGATCCTGGAGTGTTGGCCTGCCCTCACTTCTTATTTTTTGTCACTGGGAAAGAAGGATTGTCCTGACATTATCTGGAAGGTTGTATGCAGAAGTGGTGCTGATGCTGCCAACAGCAATGATGAGGATGATGTGACAGTGTCTGGATGTTTCCTGTTGCTCATGCACAATGTAATGCAGGAATTTGACAGCGCAATTCGGAAGTTGGAAAATGAGAGTGCTACTCTACTGGATGTTCACGGAGTAATTAGCCGATTGCGCAGCCAACTAATCTCGCGTCGTGCAGACAGATTTTATGGTAGTAAAACAAAGCAAGCATTCCGAAAACTAAGTGCAAGAGACCAAACGGAGTTTGCAACACTGGTCGACAGGTTCTTTGAAAAGGCTGTTCAATACCTGGAGGCTAACTTTGATTTTGATGATCCAGTTATGTCTAACGCTAGCTGTCTGCGACTGAGTGGTCCAATGGAATGGGATGCTCTCGAGCGACTGGTCGACAAATTAGCTTTGAGCATTGACGAAGACAAACTGTATCAGGACTACGCTGTACTGAACGATGTATTTGAAAGCATCCCAGAAGAGCTGGCACCAGACAAGAAATGGGCTTTTTTTTTCAAGAAGGAGAAAGCAGCAACTGATTTGCTCAAAGGGGTATCATTTGTTTTTTCTGTCCCTGTCAGCAACGCCTATGCTGAGCGTGTATTTAGCCACATGGAGGATGTCTGGTCAGACAAAAGTAACAGGATGTCAGTGGGGTTGGTCAAAGCTGAACTTCAAGTTAGATTAAACTTAATATTATCATGCTTGGCGTTTAAAGCATTCATTGAGGGACAGCCGGGACTTCTGCAGGCAGCAAAAAGGGATGAGAAATACACATGGAAAAAGAGGTGAGAAATGTCAGTCTTAGGTTGCCCAAATTTACTAAGTTAACAAAAACAAAACAAAGTTGTTTATAATCTATTATAATACATGTAATCATGTTTTAATTGCTAAAGAGTATAACCTATCTTTCTACAAATGATTAGATTTTATATTAGATTATAATTATACAGTATATGTTTACACAATGTTTATACAAAAGTGTATTTAATGTATGTATTTAATGTAGAAAGGAGTCCAGAGTGAGTGCATGTACGCCAGGGAGTGCATCTATGTCAGGGAGTGCCTCTACGTCAGGAAGAGCATCTATGTCAGGGAGAGCAGGACAAATATAGCCCCCCCCCCAAAAAAAAAGTGTCCCGGTTTTTCACAAATCAAAGGTGGCAACCCTAATGTTACATGAAGTGCAAGTGACAATGAGAGGAGAAGATGACATGACTCACCGTGTTTGTTGACTGATCCTACTCACCTAAGGTTTGATGAACTTGTAAAAGGCGCGAGAGAAAAATAAATAAATAAATAAATAAATAAATAAATAAATAAATAAAGAGCGCATGGATGGCACGCTAACAGGCTAGCGAATTACTAGTGTGTTGTGCAAACAATAATGATTTAGATTGAAGTTAGCGATGTCAGGTTAATGTGTGATGTTGAATAAGCTATATTTAGCAGTATAAACAACAAGGAATGATAGTAAATAATGATTCAAAACAGAAAGATATACAAAGCTTACAGACACAAGCCAACTCAGCAGCAGCCTGCAGCCAGCAGAATGCTTTGAATTAAAGATATAAACAGATGTGCTTCCACATCTTCTGATAACTTTACTTCAGAATAAATGTTATCCTTACTAGATGTTTATTACTCTAACAAACAATAATGTCTTCATGTTTTTGTGACGGATGCCATTTCATGGCAGACAGACATTTTCTTATATTTGCTCAGATTGATGCCAAAAATTGCATTATTACAAACATGCAAGAAAAAAAAAGCCAAATATTTAAATTGCCATAAGGACAAAATATACTCTTCTGATTATTCTTTTCACTCCTCTATCAGAAATCTTGCGAAGAGCACTGGTCGAGGCAAATTTATGGTGAAATTATTGTCTTTCCACTTCCGTATTATGGCCCCAAAAGTGCTCACTGGACCATTCAGAAGCTTAGAATGGCGCCTATAACCAATGCCATCATTTTGTTTTGCAACAATTAGGTTGCAAAAGTCTTGAGACAGCTCTTTGCTTTTACCCATCATGAGATGTGTCTTGTGTTACACCTTGGCAATGAGACCTTTTTGTAGGCCATCATTTGGGACTGAACCAGCTGTTATTAATTTCCACTGACAGGGGGCTGGATTGCTTTTTAATTACTGTAAGTTTTCAGCAGTTGTCTTGGCTTTCCATGCCTTTTTGCGCCTCCCTTTCTTCATGTGTTCAATACTTTTTCCCTGTGTCATTTCACATTATTACACATAACTTAATTTCTGAACTTATTTTTGTTTGTTTCTTTGTATGTATGGCTTACTTGGGTTGTTACCAACATCTGGTGAAAATTTCATGTCAATAGCACCTTTGGAAATATATTTACTGAGAAAAATGATGACGTGTTCAATACTTATTTCCCCCGCTGTATATATATACTGATGAGCCAGAACATTATGACCAGTCACAGGTGAAGTGAATATCGCTGACCATCTTCTAACAAGGTCACATATTAAGGTCTGGGTAGATTTGATGGTGAGCAAACAATCAATTCTCAAAATCAACGTGTTGGATGCAGGAGAAATGGGCAGGAATAAATATCTGTGGGACAACAAGAAACCGGTGGAGGGAGTGTGATGCTCTGAGCAATGTTCTGCTGGGAAACCCTGGGTCCGGTCATTCATGTGGAAGTAAATTTGATACATGCCACTCACCTAAACATTGTTGCAGACCAGGTATATCCCTTCATGACAATGCTGTTCCCTGGTCAAGTCAAGTCAAGTCATCTTCATTTATATAGCGCTTTTAACAATGTAGATTGTTTCAAAGCAGCTTTACAGAAATAAACGTATAATTTAAGGTAACAGAGTTTTTTTTGCTTTATAGCAGTTCTTTAATAAAGTTATTTTCCAGCTAAAGTTAGTTTTGATTGATTCGCTTCCGTCGCAACGATCATTTGTTATTAAATTAGGGGCCGCTAAGACGACACCATTCTCTCTACACAGACTTTAGACACGAACCTGTTCTATAGTTATGTGCGTTTGAATATACAGTATGTGCGCAGGTTTGGAATTCCCTACAAACCTGGTGGTAGTGACCTCTTCCTGCAGGAAAATACACACTGCACACATTGTTCAGGAATGGTTTGAGAAACATGATGAAGAGTTAAAGGTGTTGCCCTGGCCTCCAAATTCCCCAGATCTCAATCCAAATGAGCATCTGTGGGATGTGCTGAACCAACAAGTTCGATCCACGGCGGCTCCACCTCACAACCTACATTTACTTGTCAAGTTGTGTCCAAAATAATGTAAATGATCAAGACCTTAAATACACATCTTATACAGTACAGGACGTACAGCAACTAACATCTTGGTGCCAAATACCAGAGGACACCTTCAGGGGTCTTGTAGAGTCCATGCCTCGGTGGGTCGGTGCTGTTTTGGCTTAGCTTTAAAACACAAGCTCTGTCATATTCTGTCAATGTTTCTGAAGAACCTGATTTCTGAAAAGTTTTGTTATGTTTTTCTTTTCTTTTCAAAGAAAGTATTTCTTTTTTAATTTCTCATATCTTTTCAACTAAATCAATATTAGACAACTGTCAGGACTCTTCTCAGGACTCAGATCAAACATCTGTCCCTTTTCTCTTGCACAAATCTTTGTTTTCTTTCTGCACGAAACGGTCGCTCTCAGCTGATCACGCTCTATAATCAGTGAGGCCGCTCACGCTATCTCGCAGCTGCTTGTTATTTTCTCTCTGATTTCTCCTCTATTTAGGGTACGTTTTCATTAAGTTTTTCCTTTGAGTTTTCCCCATACAGATAACACCATTGTCAAAATGATCCTCATTCACATGGATCCACGAAGATGACCAAAAATGCTGTGTTCTGCTGCCAGGCCATTAGATGGCGATGAAACACTATAGATTGTAATATGTATGTGCATAATGTCATCGTTTTCACAGATTCACGTTTTTTTTGTTTACACGGAGGCCATTTTCAAAAACTTGCACTTTGAAACCCGTTTTCAAAAGTTTCCATTTTCACGCTTAAAAAGCCTTCCGTTTAAAGGAGTCATGACCTAGTATTACCTTGGATACCTACTGCTGTATTATAGTCTTTCAGGCCCTTCTAAAAAAGAAAAGTGGAAAAAAAATAAACACAGAGCTCCTCAGACCCTTATTTCTGAAGGCATTATTGTCTCGCGAGATCTGATGCGATATTTTGGCTGTCGTGGACAGTCATTTTAATAATGCAAATGAGGGGCGCGTTGATTGGTGGCAGGAAGGAGGGGGTTGACACCGCAGGTGACGCTTTAGCATATCATTACAAAATGACATCATGGCGCAAATTATGAATGAACCCGACCTGGCCGCGACCGGTGTGGTATAGTATATACGGGTACAGAATACTATACCACACCGGCTTCCCGGCCAGTGTATAAGTATGAGGCGCCGATTAGGGCTTAAATCAAACTTCATTCACGCACACATATATGAAACACGCTTGCATACATACTAAGTAGTCACACATACATGTATATGAACTCTCCACGCACATACTCAATATACAATAGCCGAATTCATGATGATCTCAGTCATTTGTTGTTTGCAAAGTAACGTTAGCAGCCATTCCCCATGTTTACCTCGAAGCTAATACTCCCACTAGCATACAATAGCCGCATTAGCAGTTAGCTGCTGTTTGTTACACAGAGTAGAGCAATAAAAACACATTCTTACTGTTTCAATTGCAGGCAAGTGTCTGATTGTTGAAAATGGCCCCTTTTTCCCGAGCTTCGATGCCAACTTCGCCTGATATTGCCTCAAATTTGTGAAGGATTCCGGCGTAAAATGTTTAGTTAGCACAGACACATAACGTTAAGCCAATGGGAAGGGTTGTAGGAACCGCGTCATTAAAAATGAATTTAATCCACTGGTCCCTGACAGCTTGGTCCGTTCTTGGGAGAGAAAACACATTTACATGTTGATTCTGGCAGTCAACCACAGAGCAACTCAGGTGTGTACTCGTTTCTCCATCTTTCTCGACTGAACTGAATATGAGGGGGAGAGGGGCGGGCTTCCCGCGGCATAGGTTTGCGGTGTCCATATATGGTATATCCTGCCCCGTCATGACGTCAAGACGGGGCTGAAATCAAAATCTCGTATTTGAGTGCGCGTGCACGCGCGCTGGTTTATTTATCCTGAGGTAAACGAACGCTTCACTTTTAAATATCGGCTTCCCGGCCAGTGTATAATCGTTAGGCAATCATAACATACATTGATTCTCGTGGAAAAGTGAAAATTGCAGGTCATGACTCCTTTAAGTTGAAAATGTTGTCGTGTAAACAGCCCCTTAATATCCTGTTTTCTTTCTTTCCTTTGCCAGTGTATTTTGTTTCCCGTACGATTCACACGTACCTTTTGTTCTGTAAACCAGTTTTTCGGTTTTCATTTGGTGTTTTTCTCGTGTCTCTGTCATCTGCCCCAGTGTTCCGTTGGACTGTTTGAACCTCTTGATCAACAGATACCCCGGTCATCTCTTCACGCATCTATAGTGACTCGGACTTCAGGAATTCCGGGAATTCAGGAATTCCTTCAGGATGGCCGGTCTGGACTGACCTTTAACAACTGATTCATTCTAGGATTAATTCCATGTTCGCTTGCTGTTCACCTGGACTTCTCGCCTGCCTGATTCTCCTCCTTGCTTTTCCCTTGGACCAGACGCTTTGTGAACTGATTATCTGGTTTTCAACTATTGCCTGGACCAGGGGTAGGCAACCTAAGGCAGAGAGTTAATCGCTGGCACACAAGCAAATGCGAGAGAAGTATATGTATTTCATGTAGTCTACCTGCACACAGATCTACATTTTGATGTAATAATTCCTCATAGTACAAAAGCTTATTTTATTAAGTTAGGAGTAGAGATGCACCGATTGATCGCTGGTGACCGGAATTGGCCGATTTTCACGTGATCGGCCATGGCCGGCGACCGGCCGGTCAGTCTGACATGTGCCGATTTTATGCCGGTCAAATGCACTCGGGCTCCCCATGATTAACATCGCGCAACATCAGCATCACACGTGCACACGTAACGCACATGTAGGAAACCTCGTGAATTACGCCCGTTTCACGCATATTTCTTCCCAGCAAACACGCGACGTCAGATAGACGTTCAGATCATGTCTGTATAACGTCTGTCAGTTCAGAACCACTTTTGTACGTCCTGTGGACGTGCAAAACAGGTTCAAAATTTGAACGTCTGACTAGGACCCCCTATGGACGTCTATGGACGTGCAAAACAGGTTCAAAATCTGAACGTCTGACTAGGACCCCCTATGGACGTCTGTGGACGTGCAAAACAGGTTCGAAATCTGAACGTCTGACTAGGACCCCCTATGGACGTCTGTGGACGTGCAAAACAGGTTCGAAATCTGAACGTCTGACTAGGACCCCCTATGGACGTCTGTGGACGTGCAAAACAGGTTCGAAATCTGAACGTCTGACTAGGACCCCCTATGGACGTCTGTGGACGTGCAAAACAGGTTCAAAATCGGAACGTCTGACTAGGGACTCTTTTTGACGTCTGTGGACGTGCAAAACAGGTTCAAAATCTGAACGTCTAACTAGGACCCCCTATGGACGTCTGTGGACGTGCAAAACTGGTTAAATGTCTGAACGTCTGAATAGGGACTTTTTTTGACGTCTGTGGACGTGCAAAACTGGTTCAAAATCTGAACGTCTGACTAGGACCCCCTATGGACATCTGTGGACGTCCAAAACTGGTTCAATATCTGAACGTCTGAATAGGGACTTTTTTTGACGTCTGTGGACGTGCAAAACTGGTTCAAAATCTGAACGTCTGACTAGGACCCCCTATGGACATCTGTGGACGTGCAAAACTGGTTCAATATCTGAACGTCTGACTAGGGACTCTTTTTGACGTCTGTGGACGTGCAAAACAGGTTCAAAATCTGAACGTCTAACTAGGACCCCCTATGGACGTCTGTGGACGTGCAAAACTGGTTAAAAATCTGAACGTCTGCCAAGGGACTCTTTTTGACGTCTGTGGACGTGCAAAACTTGTTCAATATCTGAACGTCTGACTAGGACCCCCTATGGACGTCTGTGGACGTGCAAAACTGGTTCAAAATCTGAACGTCTGACTAGGGACTCTTTTGGACGTCTGTGGACGTGCAAAACTGGTTCAAAATCTGAACGTCTAACTAGGACCCCCTATGGACGTCTGTGGACGTGCAAAACTGGTTAAAAATCTGAACGTCTGCCAAGGGACTCTTTTTGACGTCTGTGGACGTGCAAAACTTGTTCAATATCTGAACGTCTGACTAGGACCCCCTATGGACGTCTGTGGACGTGCAAAACTGGTTCAAAATCTGAACGTCTAACTAGGACCCCCTATGGACGTCTGTGGACGTGCAAAACTGGTTAAATATCTGAACGTCTGAATAGGGACTTTTTTCGACGTCTTTGGACGTGCAAAACAGGTTCGAAATTTAAACGTCTGACTGGGGACTCTTTTTGACGTCTGTGGACGTGCAAAACTGGTTCAAAATCTGAACGTCTGACTGGGGACTCTTTTTGACGTCTGTGGACGTGCAAAACTGGTTCAAAATCTGAACGTCTGACTAGGCACTTTTTTGGACGTCTGTGGACGTGCAAAACAGGTTCAATATTTAAACGTCTGACTAGGCACTCTGTTTTTTACTTCTGTGGACGTGCAAAACAGGTTCAATATTTAAACGTCTGACTAGGGACTCTTTTTTACGTCTATGGACGTGCAAAACTGGTTTAATATCTGAACGTCTGACTAGGGACTCTTTTTGACGTCTGTGGACGTGCAAAACAGGTTCAAAATCTGAACGTCTGACTAGGGACTCTTTTTTACGTCTATGGACGTGCAAAACTGGTTTAATATCTGAACGTCTGACTAGGGACTCTTTTTGACGTCTGTGGACGTGCAAAACTGGTTCAAAATCTGAACGTCTGACTAGGGACTCTTTTTTACGTCTATGGACGTGCAAAACTGGTTTAATATCTGAACGTCTGACTAGGGACTCTTTTTGACGTCTGTGGACGTGCAAAACAGGTTCAAAATCTGAACGTCTGACTAGGGACTCTTTTTTACGTCTATGGACGTGCAAAACTGGTTTAATATCTGAACGTCTGACTAGGGACTCTTTTGGACGTCTGTGGACGTGCAAAACTGGTTCAAAATCTGAACATCTGACTAGGGACTCTTTTTGACGTCTGTGGACGTGCAAAACAGGTTTAATATCTGAACGTCTGACTAGGGACTCTTTTGGACGTCTGTGGACGTGCAAAACTGGTTCAAAATCTGAACATCTGACTAGGGACTCTTTTGGACGTCTGTGGACGTGCAAAACAGATTCAATATCTGAACGTCTGACTAGGGACTTTTTTGGACGTCTATGGACGTGCAAAACTGGTTTAATATCTGAACGTCTGACTAGGGACTCTTTTGGACGTCTATGGACGTGCAAAACTGGTTCAAAATCTGAACATCTGACTAGGGACTCTTTTGGACGTCTGTGGACGTGCAAAACAGATTCAATATCTGAACGTCTGACTAGGGACTTTTTTGGACGTCTGTGGACGTGCAAAACAGATTCAATATCTGAACGTCTGACTAGGGACTTTTTTGGACGTCTATGGACGTGCAAAACTGGTTTAATATCTGAACGTCTGACTAGGGACTCTTTTGGATGTCTGTGGACATGCAAAACTGGTTCAAAATCTGAACATCTGACTAGGGAACCCTTTGGACATCTGTGGAAGTGCAAATTTGGTTTAATATCGAACATCTGAATAGTGACCCTTACTGTGGATATGTATGGATGTGCAAGAAAGCCAGGACTCCTTTTGGACAGAAGACTATTTCAGTATCTGAACCAATCTGAAATGTGTCATTGTGAAATGCAAGAAGTTTTTTGACAAATAGTCATACGAAATACTGGTAAATAAAAAAATAAAAATAATCACATTATTATGAAAATGGCAAATGATATTGCATAATAAGTTGATATTATGCAATCATTCTAAAATGAATCAATTATTTATTTGATATATGGATTAAGTAATAGAAACTGTGAAATTTTGGATGTGAATGTGTGCTCAAACTTGCACAGTGCATGCACATTTCCAGCATTAAAAGCAATTCAGTAGAATTACAACCCACTATCAAGTGGTGCAGAGCACGCTTCATGATTCTCTGGATCTTCCAAATAGGGTTGAGCCCACAAAGGGCCTAAAATGTTACAGATTTATATAAAAAATGTTGGAGTGGGATCATATGTGTATTTTTGTTTTTGTAAAGACTCCTAATTCAATGTTGATTTAGCACATATATCTCATCACAAAATGTCCTGATGTCATTGGAGGACACAGAATCCTGTACTGATGAACAAATATAGCAAATACGTATGTGTGAGATTAGGGTTAGGGTTAGGGTTAGGGTTACCCTAACCCTAGCACAAAATATTTCAATATACAGCAAAGAAGGAAAATCAGAAGCTAAATCGATAATAAAGAAAGAAGTTATGAGAATGTGGCAGGAACAATAGAATAGAGGAATCAAGGGAGGGGAACTATGTTTATAAACCCTTAGGTTGGGGTACGAAGGGGGAAATCATTGCAAGGTTACAGTTAGGGCACACTAGACCAAACAAAACTCTGCATCTAATAGGGAAGCATGATACTGGTTTATGTAATAATTGCAATGTACCTGATCAGCAGAGTATTGTTATGATGTGTAATAAATATGATAGCATAGTGAAGAGGAAAATTTAGGGCATGGGAGGGATTTTAAAATAAATATTAAATAAATCATCAGGCCATAAAATAATGTAATATTTATTTTTAGTTTCTAAGAGCTACCAAGCTGGATAAAATCATTTGTTTTATTTATTTATTTCGTATAATGACATAGCATGTAAGCCAGAGATCATTTATAACCTGAGGGTGGCGGTAATGCACTAAAACAGTTTGCGACCGCCGTTAAAAAATCAAAGAAGAAGAATCGCACGTCACACTGCAAAGTCACCAGGAAAAGTATCCTGCCGATGAAAGAGGCTGCTGACACGTGGAGAGAGACACTAGGTGTGTTCGACATCGGCTGCGGCTGGATGCAACCGATCGGCGAGAGTAGCCGCGTGCAGGTGGGGAGGAGCTGCAAACGGAGACGTGAAGTCGGACACTTTCTGGTTCCCGTAGTGACTGCTCACGTGGTATTTGCATACTTTACCACAGCTGAAGTGAAATAAATGCAATATTTGACAAATAATACACAGATTTTTCAGATAAATTTTTATTCAATACTTTATTTAGGCTACTGCTTCATACAGCGTCTGTTTGGTTTGAACAAGAATAAAGTTCAACATAAGCTGTTATAAATGAAGTGGAGTCTACGTTTTTTAATCTGTTTTATTTGATAAACATGACACAATATAACATGACAACGACATGAAAAGAGTGTTTACTGTTATAATAAACTGATTTGAGAGCTTTAGAAGAACTAAAGGTGTTCGAATAAACACGAAACACACGTGATCGTTGTCATGCAGTGAATCCGGCCAATCGTGGAACAGCTGTGTCGTCATCCGCCCTCGTGCAGCCCAATGCAGCCGCTCTTGAGAAGCTGCGCTAGCTGAGTTCTCCGGCTACTCTCGAATTGCCCTCGCGGTACTTTGATGGCATACGTCACAGTCACGTGGCGTCGGCGCTGCATCAAGTCGGACAAAATTTCTAACCGGCATGCACTGCTTCAAGTCAGCCGCCGATCGGTCTGCGCAGAGCTGCATGAAGTCGAACAAGCCTACTGCCTTAATTGGACTAAAACCCTAAAACAGGTAAGTAAACATTTTAAAAAAAATTAATTTAATATGTTATTCAGTTGAGAGATGATATCAGATGAATTGGAAGTCACACATGCCCCCTAATACCTTAAAAAACTTCTTAAAACTGCGGCAATTTGCGCGGGCACATTAACCGAAAAGTCGACAAATGCGCCCGCGCGTTCTGCTGTTTTTTTTTTTTTTTTTCACATAGCAGCAAAATAGACTTAAAATACTCCGTCATTTATGGTCATACAGACTTGAAATATGGAAAAATAAACTGTAAAATGTCTTTTTTATGTGTCCACTTACAATCGAAACAAAACATTATGCTTTTTTCTGCCTCTCCTTCTACATGAACTTTTTTTCTGGAGCAGGTCTCTAAACGTAAGCAAAACTCAGCAAATACACACTGTCAAGAGTAATCTTTATAATAATTTAAGTGTTTACTTTTTAATGATCTAATTCAAAACGAAAGAGAATATTCTGTTTATGTAATATATAAAAAGAGAGACGTTAGTCGTTCTCATGGCAACTCATTATCTGCTAATCACCCGCTGAAAGCGCGCGCTATTCAAACGTAAATATCTTTGTTCTAATATGAATCGCGTTTGTATGCGTGAATGAACGGCTCAGATGCTCGTTTACTACAATTACAACATGCTATTTTTACATGAACGTAATGCTATTATAGTTTAGCTTTTCCTTAACTATATTGCAATACTGAGATGAGTAAAAATCTGCTGAAATATGTTCATGAAATATGTTGTTTAAATAAAATGCAATGTTTTAAACGTATGCTATTACACTGCAAATTAAAATGTATACGCCCTATATTAATGTATCAAAATATATATATATGTTTGAGACGAAATATGAATGTTTTTAGACAATACTAATGAATCCTTAACTTTGAAATACGTATGATAAAATTTATGCTTTTTACAAAGGAAAAATTACACTTGGAATAGTTAAAATTGTAATTGTTGTTGACTTTCATATTATTGTGTTTCATTAGTCACAATTTTGGGGAGAGGATAAATATTCCAAACCTGTCTGAAAATACAATATGATGATTAACTGCACAATTACTAGAAATGTTTACATTGGATATTATAAAATTTGCTTGCAAAAAAATTTGTTTAACTTTAAACCAATTCTGTAGAATGGCCCATATATCCTATTTGAACAGGATTTGTTTCCAGGTATGACTGTGGGCTTTTGACTTTCATTTATATTAGTATTATTTTGTTAACTATATGCTAAATAAATTAAAAGCAATATACTGTGTCTGTGTGTGTGTATACATTTCTTGTCAGCCGTCTTCTTAGGTGTGTCTTCTTAGCTACAATGAAGTTTTAAGAGTTTTTATCCAGTCATCAATGGCTTATTGATCATTATAGGTATTATCAATAAATAAGTTGTTGTTGCTAGTTTGAGTCGAGAAATACACATTTCAGCATTATCATCACTAATCTGTGTGTGCATTTTCCTTGAGAACCAAGCAAGTTGACTCATGAAACCATTTGTTTATTATATCGTGATTGCATATCTCAATCACAATATTGACCTCAATAATTCCAATGACAATGACATTTTCCCCAAATCGTGCAGCCCTTGCCAGAAGTATATAGCCTAGATATCTTTACACTGTCCGCTCAGTACAACAGAGGCAGGAGCTCTGCACTGGGGTTGCTCGAGTTATATGGGCACACAACTTGCTACAAGAGCTATATCCACTATTACGAACAATAAAGTAATATTTGACAAATTTTGTCTTTCAGATTCTGAAAATGTTCAAAGGCCAATCTCAAGATACTCTGGGAGGTCTTTCTCAGAGCAAATGGTCACTTCTAAGAGGTTTGTTTAATCGATTCCAGAAAACAACAGTGTCCCATGCCCCCATTTCTTTAATTCACTCTTGGCACTCTCACCCATGCTACAGTTCCTGTAGATTACCACACACATGTAATTTCTAAATGGTGAATTTGTTTCTTCAGGCTCTTTACCAACCGGCTGATGGCAAAATTCAATATGAAGGGGAAGGTGAAGAAGCAGAAACTGCCTCTGGAGACGACTAAAACTTTTGAAAGGTAAAGGTACACAAATTATGTTAGTATTATTATAATAAAATGATACCCAATTGTACTTTTTAAACTGGTAACCTACTGAACAAACTTTAAAAAAAATTGCAAATTGAAAAGCACATGCTACATGCATAAAGTTTAAAAACACAATGAACTAATTTCTTTTTTTTTTTTTACTTTTTTTTTTACATTGTTCTATTTTAATAAATTAAAAGCACTCAGATAGACAAAAGTGAGGGTAAGCATTAAGACAATTCATCAAGACAAAGTTAATCATTCAAGGGCTGTGAGTATTTTCTCTTTGCCTTTTGTTTGATTCACATTAATGGTGCAATCATCAGAAGGTTTATTAGACTGAATGCAGATCAAATAATACCAATCTCCCCTTTTCTCCAAACTATTTACACCAATTTAAGATATGAACTGTTTAAGTGAATACTCTCCAATCCGGTCATTTTGACATATTTTGTTGTGTATTTGATGGTTAAATGCGCACACAAAGCCTAAAGTATAATTTGCTTGTCTAGTTGCGGTCGGTTTCGGTGCGCACACACATAAGCCACCTTGAAGTTGGAAACAGCGTCCCTTGCTCGAAATTATTGTCCATTATTACATGGCTTGGTTGAACTCTAATGTAGAAAGCGGTGTGTTATTTCTTGATAACACAACTCTGCTAAGTATAACACACCGTTGCCATGAAAAACAGGTTTGCTATAGACGCAGGATTCTAACCGTAGAGACGTAACGGAGTATTTTCTTTAGCAGAAGCAATACAATCCTTTTTAAATGAATAAACTCCTTTTTAAATCAATTTTTTATGTCAAATTATTAATTTATTTGGTGGGTAGCCATGTAATAAGCGGGATAATGTAGAGCGAGGCGGTTGTTATAGCGAATACAACCCCTTCAGTAGGGGTGGTTAATCTGTCTGATTTCCCGATTCGATTCGATTACGATTATTGAAGTCCCGATTCGATTACAGTCGATTTTCGATTATTAACGATTCTCGATTAGCGATTATTGATTTTCTATTTCACAACAGTAACCGAAAATACACTACAAAGTGATTGCAGTATTAAAAAAAGTCAGCTGCTGAATTACTTAACTCTTTTATTGAGTAACAACAACTCAAAGCACTTTCTGTGTCGTGTAGTTATAACTTCAGAATTATTTGTATGTAGCTTATGTTTTGTAGAACACAGAAATGAATACATCACATTGTGTTGTGACTCATCAAGTCGAACTAAACAATAACAAATAAATGAAAGGCTTATTTCCTTTAGGAAGTAGATCAGAACCAACATACTGTAGAAATAGGACAATTTTCTTCTAGAAAGACAAGGTGTTCAGGTGGAGGAAGACTGCAGGTTGCAGTCGAAACATGTCAAGGTAAAGAAAAAGTTTTTTCTCCACCTGAACACCTTGTCTTTCTAGAAGAAAATTGTCCAATTTAATCATTAAGAAGACAAAATGAACATTTTTGAACAACTTACTGTAGCTTCAATTAGTAACATACAAAGCCACTCTTATACACAACTAAATAACAAAGAGTTATGACTTGAAATGTTTGCTGTATACTACAATCAAAAACAGCTTATACAAAAAAAGTGAATGAACATCTGCAGAGAGCACAGTCAAAATGTAACTTTTTGTGACTGAAATTGCACATATTGCAGTATAACGTACGTATAACAGATCGGTTTACACATTGTACTGATGTGAAAACTAAACAATACAGAAAGCAGCTCTCATACAAAAATACTAAATAGGTAACAATGAAATTGACAATTTTAAATACGTTAGCTTTTACGGGTGCCGTTCGAATTTGGCGCTCAGCCATCATGAGTCTGTTATGTATGTGCGCGACTCTGTTATGTGCGCGCCACAGACTGTCCGCGCACTGCACGTCCGCTTATAGTTCCGCCTTTTGCGTTCCGTCAATATTACGTTATTAGAAAAAAAAAAACATATATATATTTTTTTAGAAAATCGATTTTTTGACATTTGTGAATCGATTCAGAATCGTCCACGTCCGCATCGCGATGCATCGAAGAATCGATTTTTTCCCCCACCCCTACCCTTCAGGCAGATTCAAGACCCCTCCGCATCAGCCTGCGGGGTTGTATTCGCTATAACATCCGCCTTGCTTTACATTATCCCTTACTAGGGATGGCTCGATACCACAATTTTGGTTTCGGTACGGTACCAGAACCTAATACCTCGGTATCGATACTAAATCGATACCACAGGTGACAAATAACCAGCCTCAAAATTTAAGTTAATTGAAACAATTTTATTAAAAAACACTGCTTAAAACTCTGCTGTACCGAATGTGCAAACAAAAAGTATCAAAATGTTAAAATAAATAAATAAATAAAAAACAGTCAGGGAACTTACAGTAGGTTAAATTTTGATAAAAAAAAAAAGAAAAAAAAAAAGAAACCTGAAATGATACAATTAAAATAGGTTAATATCTATAATAATTGATTAATATAGAATAATAATAGAATAATGAAATGACATGTAAACCATTAGCTGTCATGCATCAACAGAGAATTATCAACATTTATAGCATTTATTCATCTTGGTTTGATTACTGTTTGGTTTGTGTTTGGGTTCATATTAGTTTAATGCATTGCATAAAGTAATGTTAACATGCTAAACATGTATTAGTATATTTAAATAATAATTACTGATTGATCTAGATTAATAAATGCTATAATACTGTTAGGTCAGGTTACCTAATGAATGTTAAACAAATGTAGCTTAAATGTAAAGTGTTACTCTAACATTAATTTTAGTAATATCCATATTACTACTATTACTCTCTCTCTCGGCTGATTCCTCTAGGGGTCGCACTCGCCACAGCAGCAGTGATATGCCATTAATTTTACTATCACTAATACTAAAATTAATATCACTAATCTCTCTTTATTCATTCAAATTCAATTAATATATGATTGTTTGAAAGTGCAAAAATTCTGAGACCTACACTTCATTGGTTCTAGCGTATCATGCAAGCACATTTTAGCTTTCGTGTTTACCGTGTCATATTTAATTGAAAGCTCTTATGTATGTGCGCTATGAATAAAAGTCTAAATTAAATCAGTTGAACGATGGACTCACCTGTCGATCTCTGAACTCTTTGAACAAGTCAGGATTAGGGCTGTCAAAATTGCTCAAAAATGACGTTCGAATATTCCCTCTAAAAAACACACGAATATTCGAACTATTCTAACATCTGGTTGCGCATTTTGTCAATGACGCGCATTACGTCAATAACAGGACAAATTAATACAAAGAGACAAAACTACTTGTATAGGTAGTAAATTTAAGTTTAAACATATTTGACAATGTATTACCAACACAAAACCAAGTAAATAAACTAATGGCCAAGACCGCAGACCTCACTCTCGCTCACTCGCAGGCACTCTCTCTCTCTCGCCCTCGCGCTCACGCTCTCTCTGCGCATAACGGTTTAAATTAACAACAACTATAAGCACATGTTGAGTGCTGATCAAGAGTTTTGTGCAAACAATTTAAGGTCGTGACTCTTGTCCCAAATATAGCAGGCTTTATTCAGTGATTGAAACAAATGTATTAACATTAATTGAAGTTGTACTGTATAGAACCGACATTGAATGCTCCGAGCGAGCTGTGCTGTGGTAAACATGGAACTTTTCTGTTTAACGTTAAATAAAATGAGGCACAATTCCGAGAAATGTGACAACAAAGAAATTTTACCCTGAGGTTCATAAAAAATAAAGTGCTATTAAAAAAGAAAAAGGCTACTTACATTCTTGGTGCTTGTATTAAAAAAAGGAAAAACTGACTGCAATTTATTCCATTGTCTTTTTAGTGCACTGTCAACTTTCAGCAGTGATCGGCTAGACAGTGCGACTCGTGTGACCTGTCCCTCAGGCAGCGCGCGCGCCCACTCGCAAAGCAGACAGCAGCGCCTCTGCTTCCGCGGGCGTGTTTTTCCTTATTCGAAATTCACATTCGAATATTAATTTATACGTTCGAATTCCTGTTTTTTAAAACTATTCGAATATATATTCGAATTTAGAATATTCGTTGACAGCCCTAGTCAGGATGATCAAGTGAACAAGTGCTTAGCCAGATTTGATGTGTTGCCTCCCGTGACAAATTTAAAGCAGCGTTTGTACAGTGGTGCATTGAGGTCTGTTGCTTCACCTTTCTGATTACTTTTGTAGGCAAAGTAATGCCATATTTCACTCCTACTGCTCTCTTTATTTATTAATTTCGGGCGTGTAGAATGAGCTTCATCTGTTTGATCCATCGTGTTCCTCCGTTGTCACCGTTTGCCGGTTGTGCGTGACCCGCGTCAGTTTAGGTAGCGCACTGCCGCCTAGCGGTGAACTTCGAAACAGCAGCGCATCAATTACCGAATTGAGCAAAATTATGATATTGTACCGTTTGAAATATAATATATACCGGTATTTTTGCAGTACCGGTATACCGCGCATCCCTATCCCTTACTTAAATAGCTCTTTTTTATTATCAAACAAGTAACCGCAATGCAACAGTAGAGACTGCATTTTACAACAACTCTCTTCTGCATTGCAAATATCAAAAATGCATCATATACAGATGATTTAATATTATCTCGTATAGAAACGGCTGGCAAAGATGGAATTTGCAAGATAACATCTATTTATCATTAATAAATAGTAAGTGCATTTTCTCAATTTCTCCAGTACTGACAGCAGAACTGATAACGCTGGAGCTGGATACTTCACTGGATTACCTCTTTCTAAACTCATCTACAAGTAATCTAGTATTTGCTAAAATGGAAGTTATAGTATCCAAAAGCATTACATTTGGGCTGTGCTTGAGAAATTTTATTATATGCAGTCTCTCTCAATTCATGATTGCTATCTTAAATATCTTGTCACCCAAGGCCACTGTCTATTGCAGTCTTACACCTTCCTAACATACAGCGACGCGAGTTTAGAGAACCCATTTTCAGTCATTTGTTTGCTGCCATATACCACACCAGTCACCATTGGTCACTGTAGTATTGCCACTTCAAGGATTAGTTCACCTCAAAATGAAAATTTCCTGATAATTTACTCACCCCAATGCCATCCAAGATATTCATGTCTTTCTTTCTTCAGAGGAAAAGAAATTAAGTTTTTGAGGAAAACATTCCAGGATTTTTCTCCACACAATGGACTTCAACGGTAACCAAATTGTTGAAGTCCAAATCAATGCAGTTTCATGCTGGACGTAGGCAGAAGTACCGCCCCGTTGTTTACAAAGTGAACTTGCGAAGACTAATACAAACCATTTTAAATAAACTGACAAAAATCCATAAATATGTCATTCAACATACAATAAATTTGAACAATCCTCCTCCACGCTTGTAAACAATGAGCCGGTATAAAAATATTGTATGTTAACTTGCAATGTTACTTATGGATTTTTTGTTTTTGTTCAACTCTTGCAGCTGCAGTCATAAAATGGGATAAAGAAGCTACAGAGGCTACAATCAAGCATCATGCAGCAGAACATCTTAAACGTGCCGTGGAGGGCATACAGGGGTGGAAATAATGAGGAATTTTACATGAGTACTGTAAGGCGCGTGTGTTTATTTCTAGTTTAGGGGACTTTATGTCTCTCTCCCCCTTTCCAACCACCCACCCCCAATCTTGGTCTGGAGTAATTTGTTTTTTGTTCACTTGGCAGTTCAGTGTAACCATTAGAGTTGTTTTATTTATCAGCCTGTTCATAATTTGCTGAAAACCTCATTAACCCCTTAACGCCTACTGTCGCGAATCTGCAACAAACCACTTCCATTCAGACTGCAGGCGAGATCGCGTGTGTTTTCCCCCAATGCCTGTTTGTGCACATTCGATACATACCTAGGAACATTTTGCACGCACTGGTTTCTCGTAGGAGCGGTCGGAGTGGGAACTACACCCGGTTCACCGAAGCTAATATTTTGGTTTGCAAAATCCGCATATCAAGGGCGCAAATGTGGAGAAATCGCCCAAAATGAGTTAAGTTGTGCTAAGATAAAAAATATGTACCAGCTTATTGATTGCTTCTAAAGCTATGTTATTCATATAGACTTCATGTGACGAATATTTTTTACGTACTTTGTAGATTTCTGTTTGTAGCAAATTTGCGACATTGGGCAATAACGGCTGGATTAGGCTAATGGCTACATATTATAATAATGCTGTATTTAGATGGTTTCAGCCCCAAATTTTTTGTTATTTTATTTATTTATTTTTTTTTTACAAAAAATAGCATGTTAGGATATAACACTATAAGAATATATAATGTATGCACTGGAGAAACAAGGAAAGAGTTAAACAGAGTGTAACATGGAATGTATAAAAACTACTGTCAATGTTAGGGAGTAGAAGAGTGTTTTGTTTCTTGCTGTTTTAACATTCATTAATTTGTCAATTACAGTTTATAAGTTCTAACAACTGTGTGCCATGAATAAAATCTACATACCTGAGATGGGAAAATGTGTTTTATTAATTTTTCCATTTTGTAAAAAATTACCCTAAATGCCTGTTGTCGCAAATTTGCAACATACCAAAATTTCTATTTATTTGTTGTGCAAAAGTGAAATTGATAATCTCAACATTATTTACCATCTACTTAAAGGCAAAAACACACATAATTAATTTTTTTATATACAGCTATATAAATTCAGGCGTTAAGGGGTTAAAGATGGAAAACAATTGTCATTTCAAACTATTTTTGCTTTTTTTTTTAATCAATAATCAGATGTCACTTATTTCCAATTGCAAAAATATAAGGCTACTAAAAAGTATTTGCATGTTTTAGACAGGTGCATCAAAGGGATAGGTATTAATTTATTATTTACAATTTTAAAGCAGTAGTTCTGCACACTGCTTTTACTATGACTAGAATGAGTTTTATTGAATACCATGTTGTCATCCAACCTTGGAACAAAAGCCTGTTTGATGACCAAAACATGGTTTAATAAAGCTAATAGTAAAGCTAATTTCGTTTGTGCATCTTAAAATTTTGTATGAATGTTCTTTAGACGTCTGTAAGTGACGTTGAAATGACGTTGTGAAAACTTTCATTTACAATATTGTAAAGATGTTACTTGGACATCAAAAATCAACATTTAAAAGAGATGTCTAATGAACGTTCACTATGTACGTCAATAGTGAACGCTAAAAAGACGTTTAAAAAAGACGTCAAAAACTTTCATTCTGGCTCTTCAGCGGACGTCTTCTGAACGTTCACTTTTTATGTCAGTTGGACGTCAACAGTGAACGTCAAAAAGACGTCTAAAAAAAGACGTCATAAAAACTTTCATTCTGGCTCTTCAGTGGACGTCTTCTGAACGTTCACTTTTTATGTCATTTGGACGTCAACAGTGAACGTCAAAAAGACGTCTAAAAAAAGACGTTCAAGCTGACTCTTCATTGGACGTCTTTTGAACGTTCACCTTTTATGTCACTTGGACGTCAACATTGAACGTCAAAAAGACGTCTAAAAAAGACGTCATAAAAACTTTCATTCTGGCTCCTCAGCGGACGTCTTCTGAACGTTCACTTTTTATGTCAGTTGGACGTCAACATTGAACGTCAAAAAGACGTCTAAAAAAGACGTCATAAAAACTTTCATTCTGGCTCCTCAGCGGACGTCTTCTGAACGTTCACTTTTTATGTCAGTTAGACGTCAACATTGAACGTCAAAAAGACGTCTAAAAAAGACGTCATAAAAACTTTCATTCTGGCTCCTCAGCGGACGTCTTCTGAACGTTCACTTTTTATGTCAGTTGGACGTCAACATTGAACGTCAAAAAGACGTCTAAAAAAGACGTCATAAAAACTTTCATTCTGGCTCCTCAGCGGACGTCTTCTGAACGTTCACTTTTTATGTCAGTTAGACGTCAACATTGAACGTCAAAAAGACGTCTAAAAAAGACGTCATAAAAACTTTCATTCTGGCTCCTCAGTGGACGTCTTCTGAACGTTCACTTTTTATGTCAGTTGGACGTCAACATTGAACGTCAAAAAGACGTCTAAAAAAGACGTCATAAAAACTTTCATTCTGGCTCCTCAGCGGACGTCTTCTGAACGTTCACTTTTTATGTCAGTTAGACGTCAACATTGAACGTCAAAAAGACGTCTAAAAAAGACGTCATAAAAACTTTCATTCTGGCTCCTCAGTGGACGTCTTCTGAACGTTCACTTTTTATGTCAGTTGGACGTCAACAGTGAACGTCAAAAAGACGTCTAAAAAAGACGTTCAAGCTGACTCTTCATTGGACGTCTTTTGAACGTTGACTTTTTATGTCACTTGGACGTCAACATTGAACGTCAAAAAGACGTCTAAAAAAGACGTCATAAAAACTTTCATTCTGGCTACTCAGTGGACGTCTTCTGAACGTTCGACAAAGACGTTGTAATGACGTCGTTTGGACGTGTCTGTGCTCAGTGCGTTTCAGCGTGCATGTTAATCAATGAGTGCATTCACACCGGGAGCAGGAGCAGCGCGTGAGCGCCCAACAGGAGCGTCGCGTGAGCAGCAGTGAAGCGGGGGTTTCGCCGCCGAGTCTATTTTGTCTGTGCTGCTCACACTCAATTAAAGTGAAAGCACACTTTTGATGGACAAAATAAATATAATTTCAAACAAAAGTGCCCAAAATGCACAGAATGTGTATGTCTAGTGCAGTGGTTCCCAAACCTGTCCTGCCGGCACCCCAACACTGCACGTTTTCTTTGTCTCCCTAATCAAACACACCTGATTCAACTCATCAGCTCATTAACCCATGTGATAATGAGCTGATGAGTTGAATCAGGTGTTTGATTAGGGAGACAAAGAAAATGTGCAGTGTTGGGGTGCCGGCAGGACAGGTTTGGGAACCACTGGTCTAGTGTGTTTTAACAAGAACTTGATTAGGTTATGTCAGAAAAGAAAATGAACTCAAAAATATTTATATAAAATTTACCCATTTAAACTTGTTTTTATTATTCAGTTATGGTAAAAGGATATGGTATTTTATATAAAAAATATATATAGAAAATAAATATTTTTGTGTGCTGTAAAGTGGTTAGGTAATCGGGAGAATTCCCGGTGGGCCGCTTCACTTTTGGGCCGGTTGAGGAATTTTTTTATTTTTTTTTACAGTTAGGCTACACACGTTCCGCATTCTGACACCGCAGCGCGCAGCCTCTGCATGGGTTGTACCATGAGAGGGAGTTCTCCCCTCCCCTCCCCTCCCCTCCCCTCCCCTCCCCTCCCCTCCCATAGAGTTGGTTGGGTCCATAGCCCGTCTTTTCCAAAACGTTTTCTCAGGTAGGCTACCGCGGCACCGCCGGCGCCTACCGATAGCTGGGCCGGCCCTATGGCGACAAATCAATGACAAAATTAACGGAGCGCACAACTGATGCTTGGCGCGCGCAGTAAATGACATTCGCGAGAGGATAACAGATCTACAAGCGAGGAAACGGGAACTCGCGAGCTCATTCAAACCCTGCGCGTATCATCTCTGCACGCAATACAAGCCCTCGCGCGCGCATGAACATTCCCCACGCTCTTGATCTCCTGCTTTTGCTCGCTCGAACACTTTTATTTTTGGCAGTCGATGGGCGGGACTTACTGTTTTAATAACCTCAAATGTCATTAGGTATCACGTTTTGATTAAAAAAGCATTATTTTTGAATATTTTTGAATACAAATAAATCTGTAAGCATTAGTTAAATATGCCTCTTTGTGGAAGAGTGGGATACATTTCAAATGCTTTCTTTCTTTCTTTCTTTCTTTCTTTCTTTCTGCTTTTGTTAATTTATCAACCTATCCTTGTGGAATAGTGGAACATTTTTTGTTAACTTCTCAGCTTGAGTGAATTATTATTTAATCTTTACATTATTTGTTGAACCATGTTATTAATAAAAACTACACAATGGTAAGAGCTGAACTGTTGCTTCATTTATCCAATTTGGAAAAAGTGCTAATTTGGAATTCCACCATGGAAAAAGAGGGCCGGTCTTGGGCCTGAAACTCCCGGGCTGAAAAGTGACCCCACTCCGGCCCTGTATATATATATATATATATATATATATATATATATACAGTGTTGGGAGTAACGCGTTACAAAAGTAATTAATTACAGTAATGCATTGCTTTTTGCTGTAACGCGGTAATGTAAGGCATTACAGGGGGAAAAAAAGTAATATTTTACTCGGTACAAATGTCAGTAACGCGCGTTACAAGCAATGTTAGTTAACCTGGAATAAAGTGGTAGTTTTTTTTTTCTTCATACAAATTCGCCAAAATCACCGCGAGATCAGCAGAGGAGAAACGTCCGCGCAAAATGTTTCACTTCCTGTACGTTAATCAGACAGAGCCGAGATGAGTGAGCCTGCAGCGGATAGTACATTCTCAACAGCGAGAGAGGGAGTTTCCTGCTTACCAGTCGCAGTGGTCCAGCGCCGTTTCCATGGCAACTCTGCGCCGCGGCCGCTCCAGTGTTTGAAAGCGACATGAATGTTCAAAGTTCACGCGCACGGCCATTGATTAAACCACGTCAAAATCATGCAGCATTTACAAACATATAGAATTAGAACATTACTTAAATAAAAATCTCATTAATATTAAATTATACATTTAAAACTGATTTTGGAGATCTATGACTCGTTCATAGACCAAATGGCCTATGCCCACACTACTGCAGTCACTCACAATAATAATTAAAATAAAATAAAAATATTTGGCTTAGCTATTATTCATTAGTTATTTTTATTTTTTGCTAAAGTTTAAGCCTAAAGTTTACCCCGGGCTTAAAGTAAAAAGATGTCTGTACCATGCGTCCATGCAAAGTACCATGGTAATATTTGAGGTACCATGGTTATATCTGAGGTACTAGGGCATGTACCATGGTAAATCTGAGGTACCATAACATACTGTACAGTATAGTACTTCAGATATTATCATGGTTCCATGATAATATCTGAAGTACTATAAAGTATGTACCATCCATGGTTATATCTGAGGTACTATGGTATGTACCATGGTAGGTACCATGGTAAATCTGAGGTACCATACTATGTACCATAGTAACATCTACAGTACCATGCAATGTACCATGGTACCATGATAATATCTGAAGTACTATATAGTATGTACCATGGTTAGATGTAAGGTACCATGGTACTACTATGGTATACCATGGTATGTACTATAGTACATCATGGTAAAATTTCTTATGGGTCCAAGCTCAGTCGGATACCACATCACCTTCTACTGGATGTGTAATGAGCTAATTGAGCATCATACGCTACATTTAGATTGCCAAATCCATATTTGCAGTTATTTTGGTGAGAGTAACTTAAAAGTAATGCAATAGTAGTGTAATGCCTTACATTTTAAATACAGTAATATTGTAATGTAACAAATTACTTTGAAATGACAGTAACAAGTAATAAATAATGCATTACAGTTTCGAAGTAACTTGCCCAACACTGTATATATATATATATATATATATATATATAAAATATAGACTATGTGTGTGTTGTGGCACAGTGATTGTAGCGGCCCTTCGGCTTCGTAGAAAAGAGGCAGAGAGCTATTGACGGGTGTCTTCGATTTATTTTGTTAAGATGCAATAAACTTCATTGCTGAAGTGTTCATTGTCTCGTTTCTTTGTTGCAAACGTTCTCCATGCATCACAACACTGTGTTTACACATTGACTTCATAGCACCATAACAATCGCATCACAGCACGGTGGCACCGTAAAACTACAAAGAAAACAAAGAAACAATACATAAATATCAAAGCAAAATAAACTCAAACAACATACACAAAATAAACCATGTTCAAAGAAATCAACAAATGGTACCAAAGAAATACAGGGAAAACAAACTAAACATACCTCGCTCTGCTTGCCAAAGGGATACTAAAGCTTAAAGCTTGAACCATTTCCTCAAGCTGGTTAGCTCGAGAACAAACGTGACAATACTCTTACTCTGTTTCCTTTCCCTTATATGCAATAAATGTACTTCGCCATCTAGTGGTGATGCCAAGCATGCAAAACAAATTAAAGGGGAAGGTCATTACACTCCCACCAATCATGTTATGATAAACACAAAAACAAAACAAACCCATACAAATATCATACATGATTTCATCCTTCAATGACCCCTTTCAACATAACACACAAAAAAAAAAAAAAAAAAAAAAAAAAAAAAAAAAATTTAAACCTTGTGTTTAACCCAATTGTCTAATACAAGAGTCACCTTCATCAATGAATCATTCGCTTTCAAGTAGAACCACTAATTTTTGAATTGGTCGCTCAATGATTGAAGGTTTAGAGTGATGCCCTAACTTAGTCTTTAGTTTTCGATCTCCTATTTGAACTTTAACTCGTCTGACTAAGCCATCGTTCCTTTGAGTGACCTCAACTACTCTACAGCCCCTTTCACACAGAGATTCCGGAAAATACACGGATAAAGTGACC
Source organism: Vimba vimba (assembly GCA_022828995.1). Lineage (NCBI taxonomy): Eukaryota > Metazoa > Chordata > Actinopteri > Cypriniformes > Leuciscidae > Vimba > Vimba vimba. The sequence continues at coordinate 12,038,818 of CM040834.1, read as the reverse complement.
CGGGATTTGACCCGGGTTCGTTTGATTTTGGTTCATTCACACTGCCAGTGATTTTCCGGAATCAGAGAGCGCGTTCACACACAACCCGTAAAAATCCCGTAAAGACATGTGACATCGATGTGACTTGTAATGTCTCAGCAGCGTCTTAAGTTTGCTTATGAGCTGCGATTTCTCTCTTGAGAAACCACGCTTGTGCATTTTTTCTCTGATTTGATCATAAACATTCGCATTACGTACCATTTCACAGCTGGCGAACGATCCCGGCTTCAGCGTCATCACTACGACACGGCATTATTACGGCTTTTGTTCACACAGCGCGCGTTCCGGGACTGAACACGGCAATGTTACTAGGTCCCCAACCCGGCATCGATTGCGGCATCAATCCCGGGTCGTGTTTGTGTTCACACAGAAGGCGTTCCGGCAATTTGCCGGCAATTTGCCGGGTTCAAAGCGCTGTGTGAAAGGGGCTTACCTAACTGCCACTGGTTCCTTGGCAGCATGTCCTCTTTGATGATGACTATGTCATTAACTTCGAGATTACTTCGAGGTACGTGCCACTTCTGACGTGTGGAAATATTGAGGAGATACTCCCTTTTCCAACGACTCCAGAATTGTTCAATTAAGTATTGGACTCTACGCCACCTTTTTGTAGCATACATGTCTTCCTTCAAAAAGTTCCCAGGAGGAGGAAGAACTGTCTTGGATTTCATTAAGATAAGATGGTTTGGTGTTATGGGTTCCAGTGACTTGGGGTCATTTATTCCATCTACAGTTAATGGTCGACTGTTAACGATAGCCATCACTTCGTAAAACAATGTTCTAAGAGAAGAGTCATCAAGTCTGCCTGGGCACTGAGAAAGCGTGGCGTTCAACACATTTCGCACAGTCCTGATTTGGCGTTCCCAGACACCACCAGAATGACTAGCTGAAGCAGCATTAAAAACCAAACTCGCACTGATTTTCAGCAAGAAATGCCTCCAATGTCTTTGCGTCACATTCTTTAAGAGCTTCTCGGAGTTCATTTCTAGCTCCAACAAAATTTGTGCCACAATCACAATAAAGTTGACGAACAGCTCCACAGAGGCTCAGGAAACATCTTAGAGCATTAATGAACATGTCTGTGGACAAATCTTCCAACATTTCCATATGGACGGCTCTCGAAGAAAGGCACGTAAAGAGAAAACCATATCTTTTATACTCCTTTCTACCCTTCTTTATGATAAACGGGCCGAAACAGTCCATACCAGTGTAGCAGAAAGGAGCAGATACTTCAATCCGTTCTTTAGGAAGTTCAGCCATTCGCTGCTCCTCTACTGGCCTTCTTAGCTTCCTACATTGTACACATTTGTAAATCAATTTAGCTACTGATCTACAGCCACCGATAACCCAAAACCTATTTGCTCTGAGTTCCATGAGTGTTTGATACCTCCCTTGATGACAAATTTTGGCATGGGAGTGAGTCAAAATAAGTTTGGTGATGTCTGGCTGTCTTTTGGCAAAATCACTGGATGCTTGAACTCTTCGCTAAGAGATGACTCTTTCAACCTTCCTCCAACACGAAGAAGACCGCTTTTCAGAATAGGATCGAGATGAAAAAGTGAACATGATTTCTGAAGAACCTTCCCTCCTTGAATCATTCTTATCTCTTGGGGAAAAGCCTGTTGTTGAATGAGCTTGAAGACAACCTCAGATGCCTTTTCTTGTTCTTCCACAGTCACAATGTCATTAAGATATTTTTGTTTTGATGCCAGCCTTTTTATTCTAGCAATCACATTAATGAGGGTTCTCCAGGAAGAAATGTGACTAAACCGTTCAAGAAAGTCAGAATTAACACCACCTTTCGTCACAAATGCTTGAACCAGTCTGACTTCAGGATCTCCCACAAGTAGACTATTTGAGGAGTTAGGATGTGGACACACTTCTTGTTCCCATAAGAATGTGGGTGCTGACATCCAGTTTGTTGAAGATATGTCTGAGACAAGAAGACCTCTAGAAACGTGATCAGCAGGATTCTCAGACGTGTTGATATAATACCACTGGTTTGTATTTGTGATTTCCCTGATTAGCTGCACACGATTTGCAACAAACACATGAAATCTTCTGGCTTCATTGTTTACATATGCTAGGACGACCTGCGAGTCAGTACAAAAGAACTCTTGATCAATCTTCAGTTCTAGTTCAGCCTTTAACATAACACTCATTCTGGCTGAAACTACAGCAGCAGACAATTCTAGTCTCGGAATGCTTTTGATCTTTATGGGTGCAACTCGAGCTTTGGCCATTACGAGACTACAGTGTACTTCATCTTTGTCATTCTTGAACCTCAGATAGGAACAAGCGCCATACCCCAGGTTACTTGCATCGGAGAAATGGTGCAGTTCTGTCCAGACAATGTTACTAAAAGATGGCGGATGATAGCATCTTTGAATGCTGAAATCTTTCAAATCCTGAAAACTACTTTTCCACTACTCCCACCTTAGGAATAAGTCATCAGGAAGAGGATCATCCCATCCAATATTTCTACGGCACAACTCCTGTAAAATGCACTTTCCCTTCAAGAGGAACGGAGCAACAAACCCAATAGGGTCGAACAAGGAAGCAACAATTGACAAAATCCCCCGACGTGTTACAGGCTGGTCTTTCAATTTGATGTCAAAGCTGAATGTGTCATCTTTTGTGGACCATTGAATGTCCAGAACGTATCCTGTCATTTCAGGAGTCAGGTTAAGAGGTTTAGTTGTTATTGCCCACTCTGATGAATTCACACAACGAAGAACTTCATTCTCATTTGAATTAAACTTGTGGAGGCATAATCCTCCATGCTTACACAGAGATTGAGCTTTGACAATCAACTCCTTCGCTTCATTGATCAATGGAACAGAAATCAAGCCATCATCAACATAAAAGTTCTTCTTCACGAATGACGAGGCCGCGGGATACTCAGACTTGTACTGCTCTGCCAGGTATTTAAGGCCAAAGTTGGCGCACCCAGGAGATTAAGCGGCACCGAAAAGGTGTACAGTCATTAGATATTCTTGAGGTTCTCTTTCCAAATCTCCATTTTCCCACCATAAGAATCTCAAGTAGTTTCTGTTATCTGGAGGAACATGAAATTGATGGAACATCTTTTCGATATCACATGTCACGGCAACAGCTTCCTTCCTGAACCGGCAAAGTACTCCCACCAAAGAATTGATCAAGTCTGGACCAGTGAGAAGGGTGTCATTAAGAGAAATTCCACAAAATTTTGCAGAGCAATCAAATACCACCCTCAACTTATCTGGCTTGTGAGGGTGGTAGACGCCGTGATGAGGTATATACCACACTGTTCCTTCATCAGATGTTATAGGAGCTATCTCTGCATCTCCCCTGCTGAACATTTCTTCCATGAAGGCTTTGTAATCCTCACAATACTTTTGATTCAACTTCAGCTTCTTCTTTAAATGTTGCAAACGTACTGTAGCAAGCTTCATGTTATTAGGTAGTGAGGGAGGACTAATGCTCTTGAAAGGAAGGGGCAGTTGAAAATGTCCATCTTCTTTATGTTTGATGTTGTCACTAAGCAGACGTATAAAACGGACATCTTCCTGGGAAACATATTTATCCTCATAACCTTTCTCATTAAAGTCCGACTCTAATACCTTTAAGACATCATTAGCTGAGGGGACAAACAATTCTTTCACTGAGACTCGATGAATGAAACTTTGGCTTCCTTGTCTGTCCAGATAGGGATTACAAGATCCAATGATACTCCAACCGAGCTCTGTTTTCTGTGCAAAAGGCTAATTTTCAGTGCCAATAATGGCCTCTAAGGGAGCTAATGCTAAAGGACAATCGTATCCAATCAATAATCCTATATCACAGGTCTGGAGTGGTGGCAACTCATTGGCAATGTGTTTGAGGTGAGGCCATTGCAGTGCAGTCTTTCTAGTTGGAATGTGACTTTATTCCTGTGGATAAAGCTTATAAGTGTAGGCTTGCTGTACCTTAATACATTTCCCACCTTGGAGTCCTCGAACTTGCAGGCCACTAACCTTGTTACTTGCGGTGACTGTATCTGTGGTCGTCATAGTACTAAGTCTCAGCTTTACTGCTTGACTGCTTACTTGAAGCTCATCAAGAAAATCTTTCAAGACAAAAGTCGAATCACTCTATGTGTCAAGTAAAGCGTAAGTAAGAATCTCATTTTCTGGCTCATCCACGGTTGAAATGAAAACAGGAACAATGCTAGAGGTAGCAGAAGCACGTCGTGTTACTGTATGAGACATAACCTTTTGAACTTCTAAAACTTGACTTGTGTGCGCTTCTGTAGGCGTGAACTCCGATCTTGACACCTTCATAGGCCCTCCGATTCTATCTTCATGCAGGCAAGTTGGATGGCGAAAGCTACATATGCCACAAATATGCCGTCTTTTGCAATCTTTGGAAATATGGCCCTTTCTCAGACATCCAAAACAGATGTGATTCTCACGAATAAAAGACCTTTTGTCATCCATGGACTTTTCTGCAAAAATAGGACATTTAGCGATGCTATGCGTTTCACTCCTACAGACAGAACATGGTGATGTCACCTTGAATTCCATCCTTGTTGAATCTTTAACTTGAGCATTTGTGTTGAAAGCTCTTGTTCTTTTGGGAAATGTCTCATCTGAAACCTTAGAACTCATTAGAAGTGGAGAAGTGAATGGATTGCATGCTATTTTTGACTCCTTCTGCAAGAACTCTGCAAATCGTTTAAAGCTTGGATAAGCGCCAGTCATGTCTAACTCTTCAACCACAATTTTGCTCCATTTACGTACAATCCACTCTGGTAATTTCTTGAGTAGTTTATAGTTTTCCTCACAGTCATTCAAAATAGCCAAACCTTTAACATGTGGAATAGCTTCAACACAGCCTTGTAGGAAGTCAGTGAACTCTCGCAAGGAAAGTGGGTCATTTACTCCCACCTTAGGCCATCTCATGAGTTTTTCTCGAAAAGCTCTCTGAACAATAAACAGATTTCCATACCTCTCCTCAAGGACTTTCCAGGTGCCCTGATATGCATCGTCAGAATTTCTATAAAAGAAACCTTCAACAGCTTTTCGAGCTTCTCCAGCAAGATAGGTTTTCAAGTAGAACATCTTCTCGCTTGCTGGAATTAATTTACGATCAATAAGTGCTGTGAAGGACATTTTCCAATCAATGAACTTCAAAGGATCACCAGAGAAAGTCGTTGGCTCTGGGACAGGTAATCGACTTATGCTTAGAGAGTTTGCTAACACTTGAGCCAAGTTTTCAGTCTCATGAGTTGTCTTTACCTCTTGAAATACTTGTCGAGGATGGAATGACTCTACCCGAGGATTCAGCTGGGGTTGGTTATCAGCCTCTCTCCATGCAGACCGGTTCATATTACCTCTTCCCTCCTCCTCTTCAAGATTACTCTCACAATTGTTGTAGGCCTTCACTCGAGCTGCGGCTACCTTGACTTCTTTATCTGCTTGTAGCATCTGTAACCTTGTCTTTTCTTCTTCTAGTCTTAGACGCATCTCTGATTCTTTCCGTTTCATCTCTGCTAGCATTCTTGCTTCGTCCAGCTTCCAGTTATTCTCCATCTCAAGTAGTCTGGCCTGCTGATTGTGAATTTCTTGCAGAGACTTCGCTTGCTCTACTTTGGCTGCAAGTTCTGCTTTTGCATCAGCTTGTTTACTGGAAGCTTTGGAAGAGGCCTCCGATGTTGTTATGCTTTCTGAAGCTTGAGATGATTCTGAGATGATGGTATCGGTGTTGGTACAACCAAAGACAGATGCATAATCATCTTTCTTTAATATCTGCCTTACTCTCTCTTTTACCACATCTTTGTTTTGAACGTGCTCAACAGTTTCTATTCGTTTGCTCACCAAGTCAGAAATTTCTGCAGTCAATGTGGCACAAAAATCTACTCTATTAACAATCTCTGCAGTTGTTGTTTGATTACGCAATAAGGGAGCATAGTGCTGGGTAACTACATCATGTCTAGTTTGAATGTCCTTCAATATTTGTTCAAGCTCTTTATGTGTGCAACAGACTTTCAATTTAGACCTAGATTCCTTAGCTGTATGCCTCCAGGAGTCATAAGCTTTATTAAAAGCTTTCTCTTGCTTCTTTGCCTCCTGCTTATGCATCTCTAGGCCTTTCTCTGTACGATTTCTTTTTCGAGAACTTGATCTTGATCTAACCTGTTGCATTTCTTTAGAAATATTTAAATCCTTATCAGAAACTAACTTTTGACTTGCTTGCGCTGCCATTTGCTCAACTGTGTCTTCCATTTTGTCTGTCTACAAACTTAAGAGAGCAACGAATTACTCATATCAGACATATATAATTTAGACACTCAAATAATCAGCAATGGTAATAAGTCAAATTGTATATGCAACACAATCATAAATTCTTTGACATTCAACATTTTACACGTTTGTAACATATACCATAAAAATAAAACCCAGCACTTAACCTGTGGCAGTCAATACCTTGCAAACGAATACTCAAATCAATTATTTCAACGTCATAAATCCATATTTCACAACTCGTTCAACTTCGTATCTTGAACTTCAATTCTCTAAAATTTTAAAATGTTTTTAAACATCTAAAGTGTCTTTTAATTGTAAAGGTTTCAACTCACACAGTCCAGGAAGTTGTATTTGCAGTCTTACTTCATGCAACGTTCTTTTACTGAAAGTTTACCGTTTCATCTGTAACAGTAACGTTGATATGCGATCATCATCCAAACATTCATGAATGAGCCGCGCTCCAAACTGACTGTGTGATTTTACAATCCTGATGAGGTATCCGTCTCGTGCTGACGTGACGCAATTCAATCAGCGCTTTAGATGCAAAGTCCAGTGTCCCACTCACGCGATGAAACAACAGCAACACGATGAAACCTCGTGTGTAGCAGCGAGTTTTACTGTAGCGGCCCTTCGGCTTCGTAGAAAAGAGGCAGAGAGTTATTGACGGGTGCCTTCGATTTATTTTGTTAAAGCTACACTGTGTAACTTTTTTAGTTGATTCTTAGCAAAAAACACTTAGTTCTTTCAAAAATATATGTGCTCATTAATGTATATTTACTTCTTTCAAGTAATAAAGTATTCTCTTAAGTTTATAATCTGCCATTGAAAGTACATAAGGGTGAGGAGTTCGAATGTCGGTCGCCATGTTGCCCCTCCATCTTGAAACTACATTACTTTAGGATTAAAACGTCAATGCGACAGGCAAATCAGCAAGACCATAGCCAATATTGGAGTAACTTTTCCCAGATGGAAAGAGCTCATGAGGAGAAGATTTTAAAACGGACGCCGAGGTTGCCTGCTTTCTTCTCGACAGGTAATTCAGCCTGTTGTAATTCATTTGTGTAAATTCGAAGTTTTATAGTTGCTTGTCTAACCGTAGCATGGTTGTGCATAACGCCAGAACGACCTCTAGTATAACTTCATCCTCGCGTCAAATCAAATCAAATCAAATCAAATCAAGTATATTTGTATAGCGCTTTTCACAATACAGATTGTATCAAAGCAGCTTCACAGTATTAAATTAAAATAAAATAATACAACAAAGTTTGTTTCTAGTGGAATTTATTGATTGATAGAATAAAATTAAATATCCCCAAAATATCCCCAACTGAGCAAGCCAAAGGCAACAGTGGCAAGGAACCAAAAAACTCTGTCAATGGTGAAAAAGTAGTGTTTACCTTGTAAGTTAACATAAATCTGTGCTGCGACGGATCACAGGTGATGAATAGTTTTAAAGGCGCAATTTTTTAAGCTATATAAAAAAAAGGACACTGTAAATTTTAGTTATTTTTAATTGCTTTTACTTTGTACACATTGTAACGTTAGCCTAATCTGATTATGATGGGATAGCCGATTCCAAGGGTGACGTTTACCTCCTGACATCTGTCCTGTAGTTTTATTCATTTTAGACGTATTGTTTATTATTGTCATGGACGAAGTCGATAACTGGAAGCCATGTTAATCTTGGAATAATACGGCCACCGTAGGAGTTAAAACGCCCTCGGAATTGAGAGGAACAGAAACTAATATTCACTGGGTAGTCATATACAATTTCACCGCTAGATGGGGGTAAAAATCACACAGTGTAGCTTTAAGATGCAATAAACTTCATTGCTGAAGTGTTCATTGTCTCGTTTCTTTGTTGCAAACGTTCTCCATGCATCACAACACTGTGTTTACACATTGACTTCATAGCACCATAACAATCGCATCACAGCACGGTGGCACCGTAAAACTACAAAGAAAACAAAGAAACAATACATAAATATCAAAGCAAAATAAACTCAAACAACATACACAAAATAAACCGTGTTCAAAGAAATCAACAAATGGTACCAAAGAAATACAGGGAAAACAAACTAAACATACCTCGCTCTGCTTGCCAAAGGGATACTAAAGCTTAAAGCTTGAACCATTTCCTCAAGCTGGTTAGCTCGAGAACAAACGTGACAATACTCTTACTTTGTTTCCTTTCCCTTATATGCAATAAATGTACTTCGCCATCTAGTGGTGATGCCAAGCAAGCAAAACAAATTAAAGGGGAAGGTCATTACAGTGATGAACTTGGAAACTTAAAAATGGCACTTTACAACAAAAAGGTTGCTGGCCCCTGGCCTGGACTGTGATTATTCTCTATTCTAGTGAGTTGAGTCTGGCCCTGAGCTCTACTGCTCGTTGTCAGTTATTTGTATCTAATTAATAGATATTATTGAGCATTTTTCTGCTTTTGGGTCCTTCATCACCATAAACCTGACATCAGGTTCTTTAAATAGTTTGCTAGGTATTCTTAGGTAAATGGAAAACCTAATAAAAGAGGTTGTTCCACATTATTAAGCAAGTCACAGTTCTCATGCAATATGGGAAAGGATTTTTCTGAAGATAAAAAGCATGAAATAGTGCAATAGACTAAAAGCATAAAACCAACTAATATTTTTACTAAAACTGAATCGAGATTATCGAACTATCAAAAGATGTGAGAGTGATTTACAGCACAAAAGAACTCGGTCAGAAGAAGGCTTATTGTGAACGTTTCTGTGAAACAAATGAATTGTATTAAAAGGGCAGCTGTAAAAAAAGCCACTGTTGAGCAGCAAACATTTTGAAGCTTCTGGTGTCTCTGTCTGGAGTCCCAAGAACCTCTCCATGCAGGCTGGAGGTTGTGCATGAAGTTGCATTTCAGCCATAGCTCACTAACCAAAGCTCACAAATTTTCCACTATTTTCACTTAGTCTAAGTATCATCTACCTTATAATGCAGTCATTGTAAATAGCTTCTCCTTTGTTTGAGAGATCGAGTTTCTCTACCTGTTCTGATACCTTGACCTCAGTTATTAAGAAAGTCAAAACAGCAGATCATCTCAATAATTTAATTTCCTGCTTCCTTATCTTTCCTTTGCTTCATTCACCTTGGGTTTCCTTCATTATTGTAATGTAGAAGAGAAATGCTTCCATTTTGCTTTGTTCATTTTTACCCTTGCCCTGACTCTTCCATTATAATAACCATAAAATCACATCATATGTAAAATCCATTAAGCTTCCATGTTTTACAGTCTTGAGTGGCATCTCAATCCGCAGAAGTCTGAGTCACTCACAATGCTCTGGTTGAAATGATTGACATATTTGACCTTTTTTTTGTTTTGTTTATGTTTGTCCTTGGAAGCAATCATGTAATTTGCTTATGGAGACTATGAACAAAATGCAGAAATTGTAGCTTTTCTGCTGTGTGGTTATAATAGCCCAATTAGTAAGATTTATATTAAAAACTGTTCTTGGAAATAAAAAAGGGCATTGAATTATATTTGTATAGTATGTTAAGGTTCAAGAGTTACAGAAAAGAAAATCCAAACAAGTATCTGTCAGGGTTCTGTCACTTCTGTCTAGTCTATTTCTTGGTTTTGTGACAGAGCCATGACACTCCTGTTTTGTCTTGTCTGTGTGCCTTGTTTCATGTGCTTTCATATCATGCTTTGTCTTGTGCTGTGTTGCATGCAGCTTGTGTTTTTCACTGGCTGCATGCTTTCATGTTGTCATGTTTTGTGTGAACACGTGGCTTATGAGTGTTCTCATTAGCATGTTCATTTCTTGTTTTGTTGGGGCACATGGCTGGTGATTGTGTTTGCTGGCCATGTGCTCATGGAAGCCATCCCAGAGCAGTCAGCTGCTGTCCCAGAGCTGTCCACTGTCGTCCCAGAGCAGCCCGCTGTCGTCCCAGAGCAGCCTGCTCTCACGGAAATGTTCGAGGAGGCCATTTCAGAGCTGCCCGAGTGTTTCAAAAATTTTCAACCACTACACCAAGTACTAAGAACCATATACATTCATCAAACTGAAGATATACAAATAATATAAGCAACATAAGCAAAGATGTCCACCGGCTTGTTAAGATTATGCATTGAGAAACTTTTCCATTGGTCTCATTCTCTATACGACTAATAAAGATGCATTAAGAGCATGTCAAACCTCAGTGGTTATCATGCTTTTAAAAGGCTGTTGTTTTTTGTTTGTTTTTTGTCAGTCAAACTGAATTCAGTTTAGATTTTTAAGAGCACTTCACAGCAGACAGAATTATGTGTTTTAGTAAAGGTTTGTCTGAACCATAAAACATGAACCCTGTTGAACATATCTGCTGAAAGTACAGGCAGACATGTAGGTCTATATATTCTCTCTTTTTTTTTTTTTACAGAAAATATCCAAACGCTATGTTTGCAAATCTTCAACGACAGGCATGTGCCACCCGTCACTGGCAAATAAACATGTAGGCTATGTAAGTAAAAACACGGAAAAAAATTCCAAGGTAATTTAATGTTGTTATTAACTTAACATGAATTCATATATGTATTGCTCCAGGTCATAAAGGCTACATAGTGAATACTGTTGGACAAAATAATATATTTTTTTTATTAATCATGATCTTCGATACTGATTCTTAAAATATGGCCACTAAAAAGTACACATTTTATAGAGTGGTGAATCTACATCCTCAAGATAAAATAAGACATTTACCGTCCTGAGTTTGCAGTGCGTACTGAATATGATGAGATTAAAAGGGCATGTACCGTGTAATAACGGCAAGAAAATATATTTTTCCTATTGTGATAACTTTACAAGTCACTAACAAACAAATCTTAATAATGATTCAGGAACAACAGAAAAATCCTTAAAGTGTAATTTCGCCAATTTTCAACCTGCTTGGTATCGTTATAATGCCAGACGTATACGTAAATTAACATACATAATATATTATGTATACGTTAATGTTTACTCGTTTTCCGTGTTACCTGAACTGAGAAATTCACTTTTACTTGACGCCGGATGACTTTTGACAGCTCCAGGGGTTTTGTAAAAAAATGATATACTTTTTTTGTATCCCGCCCACGGACAATCAGATCGAAATGGTTTTTAACAGAAAGAACAATTATTGAAAGTATTGGTAGGTTTATCACTGAAACTTGTATCTTACCCCTTTAACTGCCTGCTCAACCAAATGGTTTTGAGTCACTATATTTTATTGAGAGGAGTACCTAACTTAACTCAAGCTGATTGGGCCATCTCTACCATCTGGTTGCCAAAAAAATCCACTAGATTCCACTGTCAATCAACAGCACTTGTCACAACACTTCTTCTATAACGGATGTCAGAAACAAATAAATCATTCTGCCATATGTGAACTGTTCTTGGTGAAATTTAGCAAGGTAAGCATATTTTTTGGCATTTACACTGTAAGAGCCCTAACTTTACAAAATTATGTTACTTGGTGCCATGAAAAAACTTTAGTATGTTTTTAATACATTTTCAAAAACGTGCTCAACCAAAAGGTTGATTTATCACATTATGGTAAACAGAAAAGCTAAGCTAATGTTTTCAGATCATCCATTTATGTAGTCGGAATGGACTATTTGCTGAGAAATATAAACTTCTGATCATTCATAGCTATGAATATGACACAGCTATTGTTGTTTCTTCATGAATATACTGAGATAATTTCTGAAGTATGTATTTTTTTTTTGCCACTTTTGGATATTTTTCGAAGTAAATATAATGAATTCATAGAATTAATGTGTGGAAATCATAATTATCAGAGGCAAATACTTCTTAAATGACAAATACTGTGTACTAACATTACTAAAATTGTAAGAGATTGTTATTTATTTTTTTTTTTTTTTTATTTGTTTATATATATATATTGACATCCATCTAGTGTGATACTGTTGATATATATATATATACAGTATATATATATATATATATATATATATATATATATATATATATATATATATATATATGTCACGGTGTGACAAATAGTATATGGAACTTATTCCCGTTGAAGCAGTGTTCCCGCTGGGACACTTTGAGTGTAACACCGTCCCCAGGCCTGTGTGTGCGTCTGTTGCCATGACAACCCCAAATGACAGATTGACAACAGGTGTGGGGAATTTACTCTGGGAGTTTGGGTGAGGCCCTGTCAGCATTTGAGAGAGTATAAAATGCAAGAGAAAGAGACTGTTGGTGTGGTTCTCTCCCGTGAGAAGTTGTTTTATTGGGTGGTTGCAGTTATTGGAGTGCTGGTGAATGAAGAGGAGAGTGTTGACTTGATGAGGGACTCGAGGGCAACAGAGGGAAAGTGAAATATCCTGTTTGCATTGGAGAGGAGCTAAGTAATCGAGAACTGAGTCTCGTAATTGCATGTATTCGACACTGAATTGGATGTGGTTTGGAGTGTGTGGATCACGATCATAAATGTCACTGAGTGGATTGTACTGATTCATTACTGACCTCTTATCTCTTCCTCCGTTATAAATGGTGATGTGAACTCTGCCTGTGTCTGTGAAGAAAAACATCCCGAAACATCCTTTGCAGCATTGATGATTGCGGCCCCCTCGGACAGAGACCCAAGGGTGAGTGCTGGCTTTAAATTGCACTTCGTGAAGTGAGTTTGCAGTGCCTAAAATTGACGTTTTCCCCCACATTATATGCTTGAAGTGGAATTGCCGTGTGTGTGGAAGATGCATTTCTTTTTGCCGTGCACTCTCCATGTATCATGCTGGTCTACTGTCAATAATGAGAGCTCAGTGACATTGATCTGTTCTAACTGTTTGGATGTTGAAGAATTATCATCTGGGATTTGAATTAACCCCTCTGTTTGTGCTAATAGGAGAGGAGATGCCCTGATGCAATGTTCACTGTCTGTCTTAGTAAAAGCCTCGTGCAGCCCGTTGACTTAGAGTCTGCTGTATCCTTGTAGCCCATCTGTGTTGGGAGAAGTGATTGTCCCTCCGTCACAAACGTAAGGCTGGCACGCTCTGTCTGAAATATCCATTCTGTCTCAGAAGAAGCCCCGTTCAGCCCGTCGACTTCGAGTCTGCTGGATTCCTGCAACTCAGCTGTATTGTGAGAAGTGCTCGCTTCCTTCCACGCATGTGAACTGTATACTTTGTCTGAAGCATCCATTCTGTTTGTCTCAGTAGAAGCCCCGTTGCCACCTGTCGACTTGAGTCTGCTGCATCCTTGTAGCCCACCTGTGCTGGGAGAAGCGACTGTCCCTCTGTCACGAACGTGAGGCTGGCACGCCCTGTCTGAAATATCCCTTCTGTCTGTGTCAGGAGAAGTCCCGTTCAGCTTGTCGACTTCGAGTCTGCTGCATCCTCGTAGCCCACCCGTTCTGTGAGAAGTGGTCGTCCCTCTTGGAAAAAGCGTGAGAGCTGTACGTCCTGTTTGAAGCATTCATTCTGTCTCAGAAGAAGTCCCGTGCAGCCTGTCGACTTCGAGTCTGCTGCATCCCTGCAATCCATCTATATGGTGAGAAGTGTTTGTCCTTTTCAACGCACGCGAACTGTATACTTTGTCTGAAGCATCCATCCTGTCTCAGAAGAAGCCCCGTGTAGCCTGTCGACTTCGAGTCTGCTGTATCCTTGTAGCCTACCTGTGCTGGGAGAAGTGACTGTCCCTCTGTCATGAACGTGAGGCTGGCATGCTCTGTTCGAAATATCCATTCCGTCTGTGTCAGAAGAAGCCCCGTTCAGTTTGTCGACTTTGAGTCTGCCGCATCTTCGTAGCCCACCCGTATTGTGAGAAGTGGCTGTCCCTTTTAGAAAAAGTGCGAGAGCTGTACGTCCTGTTGACGCATTCATTCTGTCTCAGAAGTCCCGTGCAGCCTGTCGACTTCGAGTCTGCTGCATCTCCGCAATCCACCAGTACTGGAGAAGTGCCCGTCCCTCTGCAACGAACGTGAAGACTGCACACTCTGTCTGAAACATCCAGTCAGCCTGTCTCAGGAGAAACCCCGTTTAGTCGTCGACTGTGAGTCTGTGGCATACCGGCGGCCCACCTGTGTTGTGAGCAGTGGCCGTCCTCCTTCAACGAACGTGAGATCTGCACCCTTCGTTTGCAGTTTGTTCATTCTGTCTGTCTCGGAAGAAGCCCCATACAGCCCGTCGACTTCGAGTCTGTTATTACCTTGTAATCCACCTGTACTGGAGAAGTGTCCGCTCCCCTTAAGCGAGCGTGAGGACAGTGTCGTGTTGTAGTCGCCATTCCGTGTGTCCCCTACCTATTTACTCACCAGCTTGCCGTGTACCCGTTTAAAGTCCTGCTCTGGTGTTACAAGGGAGTCGAAGAGTTTGACCACCCCTCTCCCAAGGAGACTCCCCTGGCTATCCCACCTTAAGACCGGGTACCTGCCGTATACGTACCTGACTGGCATCCATCCGTCACAAATTCCACATCTGTGAAGAAGGAAGGCTGGAATCACCTACTTACCAGAGGAGACTTACCGGACCGTTCGCTTGCCAACCGCATCCCCACCTGTGAAAGACCTACCTGTTCGCCGTCCATCCACTGCAGGGTCCGCACTGAGGAAGAGGGTGGGAGAGACCGGCCGCTGCACCGTTCACCCTCGATCCCTGAGGGCAACAAGGAAGATTTTAGATTAGGATTTGTAGCGACTATGGCTCGATGGGTAAAAATCGACTCTTAATTTATATACTAATTAAAAGTGAAGACACTTTCTAATTCCCACAGACTTGGCAAAGTCTGTATCTGAAACCCTTTTTATGACTCCCTTCCCCCTCTCCACAGTGAGCTTCAAAGACATTATTGACATTCCGATCTCAAACAGAAAACCTGCTCTGAATCACACACACCAAACCACTCTGAAACTCCTAAAACACAAGTTACACACACGCATGAATCATTATCAAAATGTTTTTATGTAGTTTTCTTGTCTATGGGATGTGATGGGATAAATTGAGATATTTATGCCCTTCGGCAGATGTAATGGACACGTGTCGATACATTTGAGATGTATCTGTTTCATTAACTGATATTAATATCGGGTTTGGTATCCTACGGATCGTAATGAGCTTCTTTATACGGAAATATAAACTATATTCCGCGCGAATGTTTATCCTAGACATAATGTGGTATTAAAGTTTTAATGCATTTTTCTGTGTACGATCAGAAGAGGCGTTCCTTCACAAACAATGAAACGCTCCCGCCTCAGAACCGAAAGATTCCATTGGGTCCCGTCATCAAACGGGGCGTTACCCCGCGCTGCTTTAAAACCACAACACAAGCAGACGTCGCTCTCTTAGCTCTCTCTCGGCTCTCATACACTCTCACCCTCGTGACTCCGAACTCTGAACTCTAACCCCTCCCTGCACCAGCAGCGGAGCGGGAGAAGGCACAGGGCCTTCATCCAAACGAACCACGGATGTAAAAATCCAGCTTCGTCCTGTAACTAAGTTTTCTCGCCTTTCCCGTACAGGGAAAAGAAGTCTTCACTCGGTAATGTTACTTTCAAGTAAGCTTTTAAGAACTTCACGCGAAACGCAAGCCTACAAATCGATGAGACACGGTCCAGCCAAGGTACACACGTGGTCCCGAAGCCCAGCTTCACACAGACAAAGGAACAGAATCGCAAGTAACGTATAAAATGATCTCTCTCGAAGCTGCTTTCACAGTTGTCTCTTAAAAGGTTCTGTTTGTAAATTACCATACTTTCTCCCTCACTTTCTTCCTAGTTTCATTTTGATCAAGTCATGTTTTATGTTTGTTTGTCTAAACGTTCGTGGGTCTTGTGTAATTTTACGTACGTAGATTAGCCTATATTACTTCCTATATGCATAATCCTTTGTGTGTCATTTTTGATTAAATAAATCTTTTATACTTTGACTGACTCTGTGTTACAATCCCACCAATGTGATTGTCAATGAAATTGCGATAAGATCTGGCTACTAGCTCTTTATTTTAATTCATAAACCCAGCAATTTGTATCCACGGCCAGGAGAGAATTCGTCTGAGGTTTGATAATATAAATATTCCTTCTTAACTGGTATAATCAAAGCATTCGCTGGTCGAATGACTGATGAGAGACCAGTTATAGAACGAAGTATTTTTGATAGTTAGCAGGTAATGTAATAGCATATGTGAAATTTATGAATTATGACTATGAGTTATGATTTTTAATATTTCCCCAAATTTCTTTACTGCTCGAGCTAATATTTCATATATGACCTAATTACGATTGTTACCATAAACGCTACAGATTTTTAATTTGCTTTTACTTCGAAATAAAACTTGTTCAATTTATTCTCTGTCTCCGACTCCTCCCTCTGACACGCTCCTCGTGGTGGTCCTGGTTCAGGGGTGGGTGCAGTCTAGCTTGGCCCATCCCGACCTGTGACATATATATATATATATATATATATATATATATCTCCATCTAGTGTGCTACTGTTGATATCCATCTAGTAATTGTAAAAAACAAACAAAAAATAATCTCTTACAATTTTAGTTGTAAAATTTTATATATATGCCAATATTGGTAATAAACCAGACAAGTGGGGTTTTAAAGTCTTCTGCAGAGCCAGTTCATCTGGCATCATCCATGACCTGCTGATGTATCAAGGGGCATCCACATTCTTCAATGTCGCCCACAGTGAGGAGGAGCAGATGCTACCTATAGGAGCCAAAGTGCTGACAACACTATGCAAAACTATACAACAGCCACGTCTTTCTGTTGTCTTCTTTGACAACGTTTTTACAAGCTTTAAATTGGTCCAGACCCTGCAAACCTCCTTGGGTGTCAAGTGCATTGTCACTGTCCTACCAAACCGCACTGGTGGAGCTCCTTTGACAGATAAAGAGCTGATTAAGAGAGGACGTGGGTCTCACGACTACAGGTCTGCTGAAGGGGTGATTGCAGTAAAATAGTTTGACAACAAATGTCTCAACCTTTTGAGCAATGCCAGTGGGATCATGCCTCTTTCAGCTGTCAAACGGTGGTGGATCCAAGGAAAAGATCACTGTCCTGTGTACATTCCCCTCTTTGGATACATCCTTGATCCATCCATTGCAAACTCCTGGCTGGTCTACAAGAGGGACTGTGGCCTACTAAATGAGAAAGCAATGCCTCTCAAATGGTTCCGCCTGGCAGTTGCCCATAGTTTGAACCTGGTCAACAAGCCTGCATCCAAAGTTGGTCGACCATCATCCAGCTCTCCACCACCACCAAAGAAACACTACAGCCCAAGACCCTCACTCCCAAAACCGCAACCAGATGTGCGATATGACAGCTTGGGACATTGGCCACTACACTGTGACAAGCGGGGGCGGTGCAACTTCTGTCCGAAGGGTGTGTCAAGATGGCAATGTCAAAAATGCAATGTTTTCCTGTGCTGCACCATTTCACATGTTAGAGATGTTGCTGAAATGTTTTACAGTCCTTAGTGTTTTATATTGTTTGAAGGATTGTTTCTAATGTTGGCTTATACACAGCATTGCTGGTTTACGAAGAAATTTTCATTTTTCTAAAAAAAGAAATAAAGAAAATCCTGTTGCACTACCACACTTGACTGTGTTTCTTGAAACATAAAAGCCTAAAATGCCATTATATTATTATGATTTGCTATTTTTTATTTTGATTATGTTTTTAAATAAATTATTATTATAGTTCATATTTTCTGATTTTCATAGTATGTGTATGAATTCCGGTACTTTTACCATAAAGTGACATATCAACCATTTGGTGGAGGCCGATATTTAAAAAATTATGGGATGTGTTGAAAAAAAAAAGGTAACTAGCTACATAAGGAGATAAGAAATGCAAACAATTTTGTTTAAATGCCCTTTTCTTGGTGAGGCAGTTATATGTCTACTTTTTAAATAGCATTATGGTAAAAATGGAACACAGCCATATGACAATGGCTTTCTTACCCGTACACAACAGCGTTTTGCCTCGGTGGTTGGGCGTAACTGGCAGTTACTTTCCGTGTCCGTTCGAAACAGCTTGCCATAGTGAACTTTCCAGAAAAGTTTGCTTCGGCTGTTAAACACCTTTGTACTACAATTTGTCTGTGGCGATAACGTAATAGGTAGGTGTGGGTGGAGGCTCCTCCTTCTTTCACGTTGAAATCTTTTCTGGTTCATTTCACCTGTTCAATCGGTCGAGGTCAGATGTCCGCGAGTAAAAACATGAACACACTGGAGAGCTGCTTTATAGTAGAAAATGAAGTTGTACTTCTGATGAAATGAGACACTGACACTATTTTTCATGTTTAAAGCTACTTGATTTCAAGCCATCTATTGTATAAAGTGCTATATAAATAAACGTGACTTTTTATTAGAAAGCCTAATTGCAGAGCTTGCGCAAACATATCCACATTGATTAGATGCTTTTCTTATGCTTTATTTAAAAATGCTTGCTCTTTTCTCAATTTTGTTGTGTGTTTATTTTGTTATTGAGAGGAAAACAAAAAGGAACTGGATGAATATCTGAAATCTTCGTTCGTGTCTTCGTTTGTTTCTGAAGTGTTCGTTCGTTGGTCAGAGGAGAACGTCTTGGGTTACAACTGTAACCCCTGTTCCCTGAGAAGGGAAAGAGACACTGCGTCGATGACGACACTTTGGGGAATGTCCCCCAGCGCAGCGCCTCTGAAGCATTAATGATAAACTAAGTCAATCGTGATTGGTGCTGCGTCGTGACGTAACATGTGACGGCATACACAGAAGCTACAAAGGGACGCCGGCACACAACAGCATTAGCTTCTGTGATGAAGCAAGTCGCTCCCAGGCAGGGGAAGGCGTGGCAAAGGGACACAGTGTCTTGTTCCCTTCTCAGGGAACAGGGGTTACAGTCATAACCTGAGAAGTTCCCTTTCAAGGGAACCCGAACTGCGTCGATGACGACACTTTGGGGAATGAGTACCCACTGTGCCACAACGAGCCTTGCCTATCCCAGTGTGAAGCTGTGCACATGCACACTTAGGACGAGAGCACTAGAGTGCCTGGCGTAGAAGGGATGTCCAGATTGTAAAATCTGATAAAAGTATGAGGGGTGGCCCATCCAGCTGCATCACACACTTCTTGGATCAGGGCCCCTGAAAGGAGGGCTCTAGAGGACGCCATGCCTCTGGTTGAATGAGCCCTCATGTCCAAAGTTGAAGGCAAACTGTGCACCTGATAGGACATAGATATAGCCTGAACGATCCAGTTGCTGATGGTCTGTTTGGATGCGGGAAGCCCCTTCTTGGGCGACCCCAACCACACCAGCAACTGTTCTGACTTCCGCCATGAAGACCTCTGAACATAAATTTAGAGAGCTCTGACAGGGCAGAGCAAATGAAGTCTTTCTTTATCCGCCGTCACGTGAGGTGGAGCCTGCAGAACCGTAGGCCGTGCCACATTAGATGGCACTTTAGGCACATAGCCTGGCCTGGGATGCAAGATAGCCTTAATATCGCCTGGAGCAAACTCCAAGCACCCATGAGATTTACAGAGCGGGGCTAGATGTGGACAGTGTGTCGTCTCTCAAGACGCGAACAGATCCACTTCCACTGGGCCGAAACTCTGACATATTGACTCTCCTTTCCCCGCACCTCAGCCCCTGCCTCAACAGGATGTCTCCTCCATGACTCTGGTATCCTGGGATGCATGTTGCTCTGAAAGACAACAGTCTCCCCTGGGACCACAGGAGGATCTGATAGCCAGTCTGCATAGAGGGATCATTTGTTAGGACCTTTTCAAAATCACAAAATCAAATGACAAATCATCAAAGGATGCCTATGGTCTGATATGATTTTCATGGCTTTGCTAAGGCATCTGGTTTGGTAAATTTGTTCTAGCCCTATCAGAGGGACACCAAATAGTACAATACTCAAAACTTTCCTGAGCAAACTCTTTTGTTCCACTGTGACATTTCCAAACCAACAGGTGACAAAAAAAGTCTTGAAGAGTCAGCTGATTCCATCTGAATCCTTCACTTACTGAATTCATCAGAGAGGTTATTTAATCAATCAATATCGTTATTCAATCAATATCAAGTAGCCTACTTAGTAATAGATTATTTAATAGGCTATAGCCTATTATAGGATGGATTGGGAAATATTTATTAGCCTCGATTAAAGTGTGGAGACTTCAAATCAAATCATGTCAGTAAACAATTTCTTAAGAGAAAACGCTAAATGATAGATAAATGCTTAGTAATGTCACTCTCCATTCCAGTCCATGAAGGAATAATATCCATTCAATATTGACCACTTTAAGAGCACATTTACTGGGAATGTCTAGTGTTTCAGTAAAATACATCATACATATAATTGTTTACAAACATTTTGAAGAACTTGGAGAACTCTAATCAGATGGGTGAAATATCAAAATGAATTATGATTATGGCATTGCTTTGATTCACCGAATAAATGATTTGGATGCGCATGTTTGAGCACTATGAGATAAAGCTTGTCATTTTAATAAAGAATCAATTCCAGTTTTAATTAGTTTCTCTCTTTTCCTCCTGTCCTCCATCTCAATCCGGCCAAATATTGATTAACTTCATCACAAATCACACAAACGCTCCCAGCATGATCAATAGACATACCAACACGCAATACTGAAATAATAAAGGCCGTCCAGAATATGTGCAAGTAAAACTGTTTTCTCAAGCCCGCCCCTGTCTCATGTTCATCTCAACTAAACTCCCACAAGTATCATAGACATAGATCCCAAAGCAAGAGCTCTTTCAGATCAACACATAGAAAGCAATATAATAACCACAACATGTACACCGCTATGTCATGGAATGCTTTCGTTTTCCACTGAATTTCTTACCCAGATCTGATGCCAATGGATGGAGTTTTGAGTTTTCTCCATTTCCAGTCTGTCAATCTGTGTGGCAACACAGGAGCCACAGCGCCACCAAATGAAAATGTGGGGAACTACACACACACTATAACACAGGTAGAAAATATAAATATCAAATTTATGTACAACATGTATGATTTATTAATTCAGAGCTGTGTGGAGAAAAAACATATGAAATGTGTTCCATGTACACAAATGCGTTTCGAACACTTTGAACATGCTTGTGAAAAAAGAAATTAAAAAAATATTGTCAGCTGCTAGAAAGTGAGATCTTAAGGTAATAAATATTATTTATTTTTTTAAACCTATTTAATGGATGCCTCAGAGCTGAGCGTTTCTGGGGGCATTTGCTGAGAAATTGCGTTTCTACTGAAATTGCTTCTGAGGTTCCAATTATGTTTCAAATTGCACTCAAATTAGGAAAAATGAAAAATCCCTCCTGTTTAAAGAAGAGCAGGAGGACAGAATGACACTGAGAAAACTGTAAATGAAGAACCGCAGCAGGACAGCAGCTCAATAATTGTGTGCCTATCCAAATGACATGATGCACTTCACTTCAGATACTCATTTATTTGTCTGTTTTAATCTATTTTTAAACAACATTATAATTATTACGCCGCTGACGTCTTTGTCTTGACTTGCTTCATCAACTGTAAGTATTGAAAAGCAATGTGGTGTTTTTGCACATCAGTACAAATAATGAGTTCAGAAGATAATTAAAATAATAGTTTTTTGGTCCTGTTGCACATAAGCAATCAGTTTCTCATTGTTGCTTCATCTACATTAAAACTGCAAAGCATCTCAAGAAATAACACTCTGGGTTTGTCCAATCACAGAGCAGTTTGGGAGAAGTGTTGCTCATGTGAGAGATGGGGATTATGGATAATAACAAACTTTTACGGGAGAGATGAAAACCCAGAGCAACCATTAGGGAAAACTATGCAGTGAAGAATCTGAAGCTTTCTGCAAAGCTAAAATATAAATGCACCATCATTTTGAAAGCATAAGAGAGCAATCAAGTGTCGGTAGAACACTTTGGGCTACAGACAAAATTAGACTTTTGAACAATTTACAAAGAGTAAAATGAAAAGTAGCTTTAAAATGCTATTAAAAAGAAACTCAATTGGATCTTATCAACAAAGAATGCCAGCAGCATAAAATCAGTATGTGTCCGATATTTCTTTACGGTTCACATCATTTTGAGTTCTGCACTTTTAATGTCACTTATAAAAGAGCAAAAGCTCCATGATTGCAGACATAACCTACCTTACAGCTAAAATATTAATGACTGCTCACTGGTTATTGTTTTATTCAGCAATACTGAATACAGAATACCCATTTTCTCTGTTAACAAGCCTTAGCTGTGATTTAAAAACACACACACATTTTGCATTTTGTTGTATGATTTCAATTTTATATGAAAAGCATTTAACATGTTCTTGGGAAGCTTTCTTATTTTTAAACAACAAAATAAAAAAACGATATATATAAAGATTCATTGTTTTTACAGATTCAAAATGATTTGTACATATTTGTAAAAAATTAAATAAATTACATTTTTTAAAAGGTACACTAACGTGGATATTTTTGGCAGTAAGAAAAGGTAAACATACAATAAAATCTAACTAGAATTTACTTTGGAATAAAAGCATCAATAGTTGCATCAGAAGTATAGCGTCAGTATAGAGTTGTTGACAAACGTGACAGCCTTTTTTTATCCAGAAGTTTTGTGCTCTGAAAGTTACAGTATGTTTTCATTGTACAATTAAATCTGATCTCAAAATAGAAAAATATGCCTCCAAATATATAACCCAATTTTCCAAATTCATTTAAAACAACAGATAGACATATCAGACCAGAGAGAGAGAGAGAGAGAGAGAGAGAGAGAGAGAGAGAGAGAGACAGAGACAGAGACAGAGACTCTCTCAAGAGGTCAGATGTCAGTCTTTAGTATTTGTTCTAAAGTAGAGAGAAGGTTCCTCAGGCCGTACATGTATCCCTCATCCGGACTGTTGCTCGGAAATACATGAGCAAAATCGATCATCTTCACCTCCACTGCCTCCTCCTGTCCAAACTGTTTCTTCTCCCCCATTCCAATTTCCTCATGTTCCTCTTCTACACTTCCTGCACACATTCCGTTAGCATCGGTCTCACGGCAGTACGGATGACTGTGTGTTAAATTGCCCTGAGTGCTCAGATCCTCGTGGGGTTTGTTACAGTTGCTCTGTGGCTCCCCCTGCTGATGTCCTGTTCCTGTCTCAGCTTGCGTGTGTTTCCATCCGTTGACTGTGTGAGGAGAGCCTTCATACACCAGCAGCAGAGAGCTGGCGTAGAAATGCAGCTGAGTCTGACCCTCAAACCAGCGGAGAATGCTTCGGATTTTAGATATGATCAGGGAAACTGCATGCCTCTGTAAGTCTTCGCCATTATGGAAGAATCTAGTCAGGCCTGAGGGAAGAAAAATTCATAGATTCATTTTTGAGTTTTGAGACTACATGATCAGATGAAGGAAAACCACTTTATATCTTCATTATGAGTCCATAAATACAGTGCATGTTCACAATAACAGTTCAAATAAATAAAAGAATGATTTAAACTATGTTTTACATCTGATATACACATTTATATTACATATGCCATTCTCATTAATTGAATTAAGCACTTAAATGACATGAAACCATTACAGAGAAGTCCTAAGTCCTAATTTCCTAATAAATAGAACGATTTGTAGTGGATGCGATGCTTTTGAACACTTTTTCTGTGGCATACTGCGTTTTAATGGTTTAACCACAGCGACGATTGCTTAGCGCACGATAATAGCAGAACTCATTGTCTGAGAAAATATTTTCTCGCAAATAATGATCGATAATGCACAATAAGGCCTATCTGTTTCCATTAAAAAATATAAAGCAATGAAAAATACTATTTAGCCAGTGGAAAAGATTGAGAAACACTTTCTCTGAATCTCTCTCTATATAAACATGTACATTTAGTCATAAAAAAAACAACCATGATAAAATGACATGATAGATAGACAGATAGACAGACAGACAGACAGACAGACAGATAGATAGATAGATAGATAGATAGATAGATAGATAGATAGATAGATAGATAGATAGATAGATAGATAGATAGATAGATAGATAGATAGATAGATAGATAAAATAAAAAAAAATGAAATTGGAGTCAGACCATTTTTAATGGTGTCCTTTCCAAGACTGCGTCCATAGAACTGGTCAAGAGTAATGTAATCGTCTGAATTGATCTGGTACACCTGAGGTGAGAAGATGAGAGAGAAGAAGATCAGAGGAGATCCATCAGAGACATTACAATAAAGAAAAATATGAAAATATGCTTCACAACATAGTGACCTGCCTTGCTGTCTAGACTTTAGCATTAATGCACCACAACAAATGTAAATGCTGTCTACATAGGCATCTCACTAGGTTTTAGAACAGCACTGGAGAAACTCGCATGCATACAGACTTAAAACTGTGATGAGCCTCACTGGATGGATCCTTACAGCCCGCCACACTACAAAACAACTGAAATAACATGGAAGGCAAGAACAAGAGAGAGAGCGAAAAGGAAGGAGAGGGTGACAGCAGCCGGAAAATATTTCCCAGCCTAGAGACACTGAAACCAATTAGGTGCAAAGAAACAAGTACACAGAAACCAGAGAGAAAGGATGATAAACTGAGGAGGGGCTGGAGGAAGGAGACACCGAAACAGAGGAAACGAGATGGAGACTTCACACTTAATGGAACTCACAAAAACTGTCAATAATATACATTGCAATCGAAAATGCATTGCAACAACAGCATCAATTCTACAATGGACTTGTTGACCCGACTCTTTTCCAGGGTCATTTTTCTGTCCTGGCAGTAAGAAGAATTTGGCACAGTCAATCATACTGTATGGAGCTACCCGGTATGTGACATACAGTACCAGTCAAAAGTTTGGAAACAGTACTATTTTTAATGTTTTTGAAAGAAGTCTCTTATGCTCATCAAGCCTGCAGTTAAAAAAACAAAAAAAACAAAAAAAAAACAGTAATATTATGAAATATTATTACAATTTAAAATAATGGTTCTCTTTTTTAATATACTTTAAAATGCAATTTATTTTTGTGATGCAAAGCTGAATTTTCATCAGCAAGTACTCCAGTCTTTGGTGTCTTATGATCCTTCAGAAATCATTCTAATATGATGATTTATGATCAATGTTGGAAACAGTTGTGCTGCTTAATATTTTTTTTATAAACTGAGATACTTTTTTCAGGATTATTTGATGAATAAAAAGTTAAAAAGAACTGTATTTATTTAGAATAGAAATCTTTTGTAACAATATACACTACCGTTCAAAAGTTTGGGAACAATAACTATTTTTTTTTAAAGAAATTAGTACTTTAATTCAACAAGGATGCGTTAAATTGATAAAAGGTGATGGTAACGATTTATAGTGTTAGAAATGTTTTTATTTTGAATAAATGCTGTTTTTATGAATAAATGCTGTTAACGTTTTACTCATCAATGAATCCTGAAAAAAGTATTCCAAAAAAATATATTAAACAGCACAACTGTTTCCATCATTGATAATAACTGAGTATCAAATCATCATATTAGAATGATTTCTGAAGGATCATAAGACACCAAAGACTGGAGTACTTGCTGATGAAAATTCAGCTTTGCATCACAAAAATAAATTACATTTTAAAGTATATTAAAAAAGAGAACCATTATTTTAAATTGTAATAATATTTCATAATATTACTGTTTTTTATAGTTTTTTTGTTTTTTTAACTGCAGGCTTGATGAGCATAAGAGACTTCTTTCAAAAACATTAAAAATGGTAATGTTTCCAAACTTTTGACTGGTACTGTAATTGGCAAAATGTCATTTTGCTTTTCATTTATCATGGTTGGTTTAAACCTTGCAACACTGGCTGTATATTATACCACACAATCTGATTGCCCAGGGCAGGTTTTTTTTTTCTAAATTTTTGATGCCAAGGATCCCCCAAATATGATGATCCAAAAATATAAAGGCAGCTATATTTTCATGCATAAAGACCCACTTATACCATGTGAGAAAATATGAAATATTATATTATAAAGACAATGTTTTACAATTTAATTGATCAGCTTTTATATTGTCATAGTACCATAATAAATGATACAAATATTATTTGGAAAATATTTAATTTGTATTAAGTTATGTTTTACATTTTTTCAATTAAACTAAATGTTATAGCACTATTCAGAATAGATCATATTCACAAGCAGTTTTACAGAAAACAGTGGCAAGGAAAAACTATATCACACAGATATAACACAAGTACAGACTATTCTTGCCAGCTTGTATGTTGCAAGGAACTAGTATTATAGTATTATTTAGTATTAGTATTATCTAGTATTTAGTATTATCTATTTACTAAATAAGCTGTTTTTAATAAGCTATTTTTATATTTGTATTAATGTTTTTTATATATATATATATATATATATATATATATATATATATATATTTTTTTTTTTTTTTTTTTTTTTTCACATTCAACATATTTTATGTCAGTTAGATTTAAAATTTTCTAAACTGTTTTAGTTTTAAATTATATTTAACACAATTAACACAGAATGTGTTTTTTTTCCTGCCATCCTTTTGCTAGCACTACCTTATAAGATGATGATATCCACCATTCAAGTGCAAAAAAAGAAAGAAAAAAGAAAGAAAGAAAGAAAAAAGACCTCAAATCCGTACTGGTGTGCGTTTGTGAAGCAGCTCTCTGTGGACAAAACACATGGGGCTTCATGTATAAAACTTTCCGTAGATTTCATCCTAAAAGTGTGCGTACGCAAAAATTTGCATACGCACAAAAGTTTTCAGATTTATAAAACTATGTTCACACCAGAACCTGTGCAAAAAACCCAGTCAGCGAAAGATTGTGTGTATGCATCTCCACCACGTCTCCTCCCCGGAATAACCACATATTGGGCTTACAACGTCTAGTTTTGCTATGCATGACGTCATCTGCATACTGTATCATCTCCATATGCATATTCAATTTCCCATCCAAGTGATACCATGTTTAACGGTAGTACAAGACATTAGGAAAATATGAGATACGGACTATAAATGCCAGTTGTTCCATCACACTACATTGCTAAAAATCATTCAGTATCCTTGTATTGTTTTAGAATAATTAGGCTACATCAAATTTGTATAAAATACTTTTCAAAGGAAGATATTTCCTTCAAATTACATCCTTTAAATACAGTGGTATTTTTCATTATATTGGAAAGACCATGATTATTAGGCTACTGTCTGTCTGTACATGACAGGCACCAACAGCACACTTGCTGCAATGTCTGTGTCATTAATGATAATCAAAGAACAAAAGACAAAGTGAAAATCACTCACTGCTCTTGACTGAATAACGTTTTTAGCTTAAATAAGGATTACCGGTAATCTATATTCAGTTTATAATTTAAGCAGCAAAGACTGTGCAGTGTTTATTAAATGCAGCTAATGCACAGACAAAGGAATTATTCCATTTCTGTATATTCACCTGTTAGACCTACCTTAAAGTCTTAAACATGGGTCAAAAACAATAAAAACAAGCTTTTTTTGTGCATTTTAGCAGGGCAGGTAAAAATCTCAACCGGCCTGCCTTAGTGTTGAACCCTGATATATTAAAGGCTCAGCTAAATGTGACATTTGTTACAATGGGTTTAAGTGAAGAATGTTTTAAGTTCACTTAAATTAAAGGATGTTAAATTTTTTAAGCCTATTAAATGTTCAAAATTATAGCTTATACTGTAATGTTGAATGGCTTTTAATTGAAAAAAAATTCAATTTAATAGAGACATCATGGGTATTGGTATCAATGATGCATAGTGCTTAGTAAAAAGATACCATTAAAAACATTTAAAATACACCATCTTTATGTTGTTTCTACATTATTTTGGAGATTTTGGACCCAATTTTAACAATCTAAGTGGTCTAAAGGTGGTCATCTAATGGTCTAAAGGTGTGTGTGTGCAAGTGCACTTAAATATGAAAATATGCTTCAAAACATAGTGACCTGCATTGCTGTCTAGACTTTAGCATCAATGCACCACAAATGCAAATGCTATCTACTGTACATAGGCATCTCACTAGGTTTAGAACAACACTGGAGAAACTCGCATGCATATAGACTTAAAACTGTGATGAGCCTCACTGAAGCCTCACTGTGTGTGCAAGTGCACTTAGGGTGTGTCCGAATCCACTTTTGCTAGTTTAAAGGGCCCCTATTGTGGATTTTTTTTTTTTTTTAATTACCTTTCGTGTAGTGTGTAACATAGCTCTCGTTTACACTGCAGGTCTTGATGCCCAATTCTGATTTGTTGCCTATATCCGATTTTTTTGACCGTCTGTTTACACGTTCTTTCAATTGTGACCCATACCCGATTCAAGTGTTTACACTTGCCATACTATCTGAAACATCACGCATGTTTAAAGGGTTAAAATTATCTTGCACAGATGGACAAATGCAAAATATGATTGATGCTAGCTCTGCAATATATGGGAAGTTCGCAAAACAACACCATGATTATGAGGCGGAGGAGGATGAAAAGTGCTTTCTTTAAATGCAAATGTTTTTTGAGTATTTCATTTGTGAAGGTAAAGCATGTACTCACTATACTCCTAATTACAAGAAGAGGAAAAAACTGCTCTTAAACTGGGTGTGTGACAGGCTGTAGAATGGGGTTTGGTCGAGGAAAATGTTTCAGTCAAAAGACTGAAACATCTATCTATCTATATATCGGCTGATAGATTCTTTTTTTTTCTTCTATCCATCTATCGGCTGATAACGATCAGTGCCAGATCAATCACACCCTTACTTTCAGCATTCTTGCCTTTTTGGCCTGCCTTTCTTTTTCAGCATGAGCTGAATGAATGTCTTATGATTGTGTTGCTGTGCTATTCTAAACAATTTGCTACATTATGACCTCCTTTGTTTGCATATAATAATAGATTCTTGGCACACACAATCTTAGGCATTGATTTATTTATGATGTTATAGTGCTATTCAAATGTCATTTAGTTCAACTATTCAGCTTAACAGGGTCAGTATGTGTAACCCTAATCAAAATAATGAAATACCACATTTCAAAATAAAATGTTTTATTCATTTATTATTATTATTTTGCATTAAAGACTAAATTGAGTCTATCAAATAAAAATGAAATAAAATTTCATTTAGTTTTGAGTTTTATATTGTGAAGGTCTCCTGCAAACTGGCTAACTCACGTTATCACTGTCTTACTGAAATACTTCAGATGTGGGCCACTATTACCTATGACTGTGTCTATTAATGCAGATTGTCTGTCATTCTCACTACTTTGAGGAAAGATTAAGCATGGAACAAGATTTGTTTTACCAAAGTTTATGTTAACGTTCAGTCATTCACGCTAGAGCTCGGCTAATGTACAGTATACATTGCATACATGGATACAGTTTCCACGTGTTCACCGCAATATATTACAAAAATACTCTGTAAATAAATTAGTACAAGTAAAATAATCGGGTTGTTGATGAACATGCACTTGTAAATGCTGATGGTGAGGAATTACAGTTACAACATCTCATAATGTACCTCAAACTGAGTCCTGCTCGAGTCGTCCTTGCAATGGAGGTTCGGGTTGAATGACTAGTTCTTCCAGTGTTTCATCATCAGACTCGCGCTCGCATTAATATGGTAAAATCGCAAAGGATAAACATTTGTTGTCTTGTAAACGTTCCCTAATAGTCCATAAAACAGAACATAAACCTGACAGAATAATCCAATAAAAGGTCGGCCACTAACGACCCATGCAGTCAATGACCTTAAATTGTCACTGTTTTTCTCATGATAAATGCATCGGGGCCAGAAGATCTTTAGACTCAATGATGGAATTAATTTGATCTCTCTATCTCTTCTCATGTGCCCTTCTTCACAGTGCAGCACAATGAGGTGCAGAGAGCAAAAGCAGAGGAGTGTGTGTAACTGACCACTGGTTTCATCACAATCTTATCATCAAATGTCTTGTCAGTATTCCTCAGAGGTAATTAACCGAGAGTCTGGATAAGCTCCGGATATCGATCATGCCTTAAGACAGCAGACGGGGATTTCTGTTCTGCAGCATTGAAAGCGAACCTAGAGCCCTCGAGTGATCTGAAGCTTAATATTGTGTTTACGAACTCTCACAGTTTGTAATAAGGAAATCAGATACTAAGCGGAGTATACGGAGATAAAACAACAAGGGAAAAGGAGATCCTGCATAATGAGTATAAGGAAAGTTAACAAATCACACACGCATGCTGTCTCACCCTCATTCCTAGTAACAGGAATCCGATCTCTTCCATCAGAGGATACTTGCTAATCTGCTCTTCACGTTTTTCTAGTGATGCAAACGGGTCGTAACTTCTCTTCCCCATCTTCACATCCATGATGCAGGGCCGTAAGAACCTCTTCGTCACATCCTCCAGTTTCAGATACAGCTCTGAGATATGAGAGATAAAGAAGACACGGTTTTGTGCATTTGATGACAGAATGACAGTGCTAATTGTTTTAGCAAGTCTATTCTTATGGCTGGCAGTCGAGTTTTCTGTTAAGTATTCTACATTGTTGTTGTAAATTCTGCTGATTTGTCACCAAGATGGCGAACACGGTTTAAAATGACAAATGATTTGTGATAGTCTTGAAACCATAATGTAAAACCAATATACATAGGCCTACTGTTCAATACATAAAGGTCGATAAGATTATTTCATGTTTTTGAAGGAACCCAGGAAGCTAATAAAAATATATTCTAATAAAGTTCTGCTAATGTTCCCATTAAGTTATGAAAACGTTATTTCGAAATTTTTCCCTGAATGTTCAGGTTTTTAAAAAAATGTTTTTAAAAAAATATATATTCTTCATTATACGAATGTAAAGGGAACATTCTGTTTTATATTTTTGCAAACATTATGAGAACATTGCTTTTGAATGTTCTCTGAATGTTTTAGAAGAAGTAGTAACATTTAAAAAAAAAAAAATGTTATGTTTTTGTGCTAATATTTTAAGAAAATTATTAAAGACCTGATAACTTTGATTGAATGTTACTGGAAGAACTTTCAAAGAACCTTGTCAAAGTAAGGCCGCATTTATTTGGCCAGTAAATACAGAAAAATGTGAAATATTATTACAGTTTAAAATAAATGTTTTCTATTTTAATATATTTTAACATGCTATATATTTCTGTGATGGCAAAGCTGAATTTTCAGCATCATCCAGTCTTCATTGTCACATGATCGTTCAGAAATCATTCTAATATGCTGATTTGCTGCTCAAAAAATATTTCTTATTATTGTCATCAATGTTGAAAACAGTTGTGCTGCTTCATATTTTTGTGGAAATCATTTCATGATTCTTTGATGAATAGAAAGTTCAAAAGAACAGCATTTTTTTAAAACTAAAATTAAAATAACATTAAAATTTAATGCACCACTGTTGAATAAAAGTAGGCTATTAATAAAACAAAAAAAATGTTTGAATGAATATATATATAATTAAATATACACACACACACACACACATATATATACATACATACATGCATACATACACTGAAAAAAATTTGGAGTAGGATTTACTTGAAAAAAGCTAGTCAACTTTTTCCACTCAGAAAATGCTAGTAAATTTACAAAGATTTGCCAAGTAAAAACCTAAACATATTTATCAGTAGCTTTAATTAGAAATCTTTAAGTTAAATTTACTTGGAATATGGAATATGGAAAAAGTAAACTTTACTTAACCTAGTTAAGTGAAAGTAACAAAGAAAATAAGTAATTTTAACTTGGCTAGTAAAAGGTTGATTAATATTGATTTAGTTGAAAATTCCTTTGTATTACATTTCACTCAAACAATAATATTGAATTATACCAGTCATTTATAGTATGTGCTTTACTTAGATTATCTAAGTAATTTATACTACATCATGTCAGATGTTAAGCATCAAGTGAATGCAAAGACCTCAATACTTGGTAGACAATACACAATGACGGTAACATCTGATGGATCATTTTTGTGTTTGAATGTGTCATTTTGAGCAGAAAATTTACTCGAAATGTCACAAAATGGCAAGTTACTAATCCTGACAACAAAAGCAATGATAAAACAGTGTAAATACAGCTGGAAACCAGTGAAAAATGAACCTCATTAATTATTCAAGGTCCAGTGCATGATGGGAACCCCAGTATCAGAAAAGTTGAGTAATTTTTACTTAATTTTATTGAGTTGATATTTACACTTTCATTTCTACTCGCTTGAATTAAGTACTGATCCGGAATTTACTTAGTTTTTTTAATTCTTGCCTGAACTAACCTTTTCATGTAAATTACATTGTTTTTTTTTCAGTAGTATTTACTTCACCAAAAAATCATTTTTTTCAGTGTATATGATCATTGCTAGGTTATTATATCATTTAAATTGTAGACCCAACTAGAGTTGCTGAGTCCAGGAAAACCATTAAAAAAATGTCTTCTTCTTCAGTGTCTGAATGGCTCACAACTGATTTCTACAATCACAATGAACACTGTACCTTTAAGTGATGTTTCAGAGGCCAAGCCTCCACGATCAGTCAATTATTTCTGGCAAGTTCTTTTTCAGTGCTGTCAACTGACACAGTATTTATGGTGTCATCACTGGGATGGCCACTCACAAACACAAGGAGGCAGACAGAGAACAGCAGTGTAAAGTCCAATGATAAACTAAACACTCCTTTAATGTTCATTGACTACATACAGACTAAACAAACACACTGTAAAGCACATGTTCTTTGGACACATGGCAACATGCATAATGATGATAAGAGCGTTTTAATAACCTTACAAAAAAAAAGAAAAACACTGCTGGATGACACCCCATACCACATACCAAACCATCTATCAATTATTAACTCATTGGCAACGCTCTAAATTCGCCAAACATAGATAACACTAACTAGAGCTGACCTTCAAGCTTGACTGCTAAAGGAACCATTTTAATGGACAGGATTGCTGAGTTCAACCGTGTGACACAACACGTCATAAGTAATTTAAAGTCAACATGAAATTGCATAATGACCTTTCATTTGATCAATGTTCATTGTGAATGATTCATCTGTGCATATTATTCCAAATAAAACAAATGTTTGCCTTCATAATCTTATCAAAATGTAACAACTTGCTCCACCCCTGTTCAATATCCTATTTTGTTCTTAAATACATACGAGTATGGAAGTAAAATGGGTTGCAGATGTTATTTCATGTTGACATCTACATCTTGATATGAAAACTTCTCTCACCATGTGGCGACTCCCGTGGCGCCCATGTGCCGTAGAACCTGGGAAGATGTTGTTGCAGGTCCAGTAGTCTTGTGTCTGTGCAGTCTTTGGCATATACCTGCAGGAAAAAAAAGTGACATGTGCCTTTACTCTGAAACCAGTAGTGTAACTATTAGTAAATTGGTAAGAATGTTTATGTTTTTAAAAAATACATTTATTTTGCCCACCAAGGCTGCATTCATTTGATTAAAAATACAGTAAAAACATATACGCATATACGGGAACATATATAAAGACCGGTGTGCTTTGAGTTTCATATTGAAGTTGTTATCATTTAGGCTACATGCGTGGAGCGCATCTCAGCACCTTGGCTGACAAACTCCAGCATAACATTCATCTGGCACCATTTCACCAGATATGTAACGCAAACCTATGCCAACACAGGAGAACACATCACCATGTTTCTATGCGAATTGTTGTTCATCAAGTTGTTCGTCTATTTTTATTACCACAAAACATTGACCGATTACTTGATTACCTTCTTAGTGACAACCCTAAATAAAAGTATTAATGTATTTTTAAAAAAATCTTACCCCAACCTTCAGAACAGTATTTATTGTAATGGAGTGAAACGTGTCAATTACTGTTTTGTGCTTGACTGTCAGTAGTTTTTTCTAGTATTCAGGGTGTTATTTTGGTTTAGGTTTGTCCCTCTGACATTATTTGCATGCAACTGTCGCTGCTGTATAGATATTGTACTGTGGATTTAAATTACCTGTGTGTAGAAGTGCACCTCCCGTGGGCCTCTCGGAGGAGGCTGTAGCTGCTTCAGAATTGTTCCATCAGGATGCTGCAGAACACCTGTGCAATTACAGTGAACCGAACACTGAAAACCTGTCGGCACTTTATCATCATGACAACTTGTGACTATTTTGAGTGTGAATGCTTTTATGGCAGCCGGAAAAACATCTCAAGGAAAACTTAGGAGAGAATAAAGCCACATAAATGACACTATAAGAATTAGCTATATTAAGTGCCAACAAACTCAGGATTTAATAAATAGGCTACCTAAAGGGGTGACAGGAAGTTGCAGCTGATAAGTGATTTTTTTTTTTTTTTTTGAAGCATGTACTGTAATTAGGGTTGGGTATCAAAAATCGATTCCAATTCTGAAATCAGATACTTAAGGTTAGGCATCGGATACTTGAAATGAAATCTGCTTATCGATTCCTGTGTGCACATTTGAAAGTGATTTCAAACCATTTTCAAGCGCAAGAAGGTGCGGAAGAGAACTCAATTCGGAACATTAGCTTCAATTCGCTGTTTTCTTTGCGCGCACATCCAAAGCAAGCACATAGAGCTGCCTGTCATAGTGTGTGATACCGAATTGAGTTCTCGTACACGACTTCTTGCACTTGAACGCACAAATACAACAAAATTATGTCGAAATATCCTTAAACACAGTTGAACGTAAACAGTTCAGAAAGAAAACGCACGTGTAACAGTTGACAAAAAGTTTCAGCGGAAACAGCTATTTTCGATTTCGGGCCGAAATGGTTTTGGAGTGACTGAAAGAATAATCTCACCAATGCTGCATTCATTTGATTAAAATACAATAAAAACTGTAATATTATGAAATATTATTACAATTTAAAATAACTGTTTTCTATTTTAATATATTCGAAAATTTCTTTTTATTCCAGTCATGGCAAGACCAATTTTTCAGCATCATTACTCCAGTCTTCAGTGTCACATGATCAGAAATAATTATGTTGATTTGGTGCTCAAGATTCAAGAAACATATCTTATTATTATCCATGTTGAAAACAGTTGTGCTGATTAAAATTTTGGTGGAAACCTAATAAATAGGTAATACATACTTTGATAAATAGAACTTTCAAAAGAATAATAAAATTATTTGGTAATAATATATATATATATATATATATATATATATATATATATATATATATATATATATATATATATATAAGTTCTCCTTTTAAAACAATATAAGTTTGGAACATGATGGTAGGTGATACAGAATTGTCATTTTGGGGTGAACTATTCCTTTAACACAAGAAAAGACAAAGTGCTGACCACTGGCAATCTGACAATCCATCAGATAACAGCTCACATCTCATTCACTCAGAAAATCCCCATGACAGAGCCACAAATGACACATAAGAGTTACTACAACAGAGGAAATGATGTCATCTGACTGTAGGCAGAGAGATGGTAATTGTTTCTTTTCATAGAATTCACCATGACAATATCCCACGTTAAACAAATGTGACAACAAATCCTGTGACCCTTTAATAAACTATAATTAGTTATCTAATACTTTTAACATATATTACTCAACCAACCCTGTTAGGAAAACCTGTGCAAAGTCCTCCACAGGTCACAAGTAAATTTACTCTCAGAAAAAAAAAAAAAAGTTCTTTAAAGAAACGTGTAGGCTACAGGATTCCTATTGGAATTTATATCATAATTTATAGCAACAGTCCTACAAGATCCTTAGAATGCACAATTACCAATAGGATAAAATGTCCTATACCATTAGGAAAGTAATTTAAAGAAAATCTTTTAGGATTGGAAAATTCCTATAGATCAATCTGCGGTTTCCTTTACTATTCCAACATTATTCCACAAAAGACTCCTGTAGGAATTGCAATTGATCCAGTAGGATGCCATTTGATTATTATAGGATTGGTTCATAAAACTATAAAATTGGTTTGATAGTAGGTCCTGTAAAAAAAAAAAAAAAATGATAATGGGTGTTCATAATCCAATCCAAACAGTAGGCTATGATGAAATCCAATAATCCAAATATCAAACAACTTCACTCTGATATTCACATTCCTTCATCAATCCCTAAAACCTAAAAAAAAACATTAATACAGCATTTCTAAGAAACATGATGATTAAAAACTTTACAGAAGTTCTGTAAAAAACTGACCAGTGTTATTGATCCCGCATTTATGCCCGGCCACCTGATGAGAAAAGGGCACGCATCCATCCAGGAACACCTGCTTTACTGACCCTTTATTTTTATTGTCTTTTTCCAGTTTTCCCAGCGTTCGAGCTGATGAGTCCATGATTTGACTATCTGCAGACACGTTCAGCGTGAACTTATCCAAGTTGAACGGAAACTGGAACAACTTCTGTAAATGATTTTCCATATCTGACAGTTAAGTTATTCTATTAATTAAAACTCAAAACGTCCTTTTCATCTGATCAGATAGGCGTCTGGAGCCCCGAATGTTTTCGTTCATTCACTCGTCTTTAGTTTTTCTACTCTGCCGGAGCGCGACGCGACGCGACGCGTCGTTCGGGTTGTTGAATGAGTCGTGACGTGATCACGCATTCCGCCAATCAAAGTTGGCGTACTCACAGGTTGCGTTCTGGTTCCTGAATGGGACGTGACGTCAGCACGCAGTCCACCAATCAAAGTCGGCGTTCTCACAGGTTGCGTTCTAGCGTCCCGTCCGCGCTATTTTTAATTGTATAAGTTTATATATTTGACTCCGCTTATGGTTTTAACTATATTCACGCTTCAAACTCTTTAATATTTGATATTTAAATATCAAATCCGCAATCTAAACAGGGGATTTAAAATAATGTAATGACTTTCAAATTCTTTACGTTGTTGATCAGCAAGAATTGAAGTTTATTCAAGCGATAAACTGTGAAATCTAGAAATGTTTCATTAAAGAAAAAAGAAAAACTTACAAAATCAGTCTCAGAAAGTCAGTTTGACATGGTTTATTAAACATCAAACTTATGCAGTGTACTTTTCTGAGAGAGAGAGAGCGAGAGAGAGAGAGAGAGAGAGAGAGAGAGAGAGAGAGAGAGAGAGAGAGAGAGAGAGAGAGAGAGAGAGAGAGAGAGAGAGAGAGAGAGAGAGAGAGAGAGAGAGTGTATAGGCTACAATTTCACAGAAAAAGACTAACATGATTTTGCTTCATGTAACATTTTCTCTTCTGCTACAGAAATATATCTTGTCTTTCCACAAGCAGAGGCAAAATGTAGCCTACCAAATTAGATTTTAAATGACATAAAGCAGTACCTATCAGATTCAGTGACTCATGATTCAAAAATAGAGAGATTAAAGGAGAGTGTCACTTTAAATACATTAAATGTCAGTGATCAGTTAAGGTCACATCATGTGAAGTTTAACAGGCAAACACACACACAAAGAGCAAATGAGAAGGTGGCCATTTGGTTTCCATACCCATTTCACATTCATATTTATCTCATAAAACAAACAAAGATTCAGTTCAAACTCAGACTAATTTGTTTTTATTCAAGTTTTAATCTGTAGTGCATCTACAGTAATGTGACCAGTGTTCAAGGTAAGCACATAAACATGTTTAGGAGATTTTGGCAAAGCCAGAAATTTGTACATCAGTCATCCAATAAAGAGAAAATAGATATGAAAATAGTATGTATTGCTTAACAACGACCCCAGAAAGCAGATCACTGGAACCTGTCAAGCATACACTATACAATTAAACACACAAACACGGGATAATATAATCACACCTTTAATCCCAGCAGCTCCGACCACACATTTAAAGCCAAGACACATAATCTCTATCGCGGAGAATGGACTTTCATGAACAGTGGAATCGCTCAGGCCTCCTTGCGTTTTATGATCAGAGGACCAACGTTGTCTCCGGTTTCCTGATTGTGTTTCGCATGTGCGCCATCACAGTATGGAAACTGTAAGAAAGAGACCATAGAAAACAATTTCATTACAGATGTGTTACAACAAGTTCAGCCTTTGCCTTTCTTATAGAAATAAAAAACATTTAGTTTAGTTGGACAACGGACGCTACAATTATAAACTACAAGTGAGATAACCGATAAGACGATGGCGGAGGATTTGGTGCGCAACAGTACCTGAGCATCATCGACAAATCTCTTATCTTGTAAAATGTGCAATCAGAACCGCTGTTCCCCATCAAAGTCCCTTTCAGGCAAGTCATATCACTCAGCAGCCATTTTTGAAACGCCAGTTATTTCAGTCATACAAGTGCAGCTCCTGTCTCTTTAAATGGGGAAATTCTCCATCAAATTCTCCAAAGCTGTTCACCAAGCTTAAATAATTTTCATCTGGCAACAACTGTCTCGTAAATGTTGTTTCTTATGCTCATTTAAATAAAAAAAAAAAAGGTTATTGTTCAAGCTAGACTGGCCAATGCGCATGTGCAGTCATAAGTGGGCGTCTCATAACACTGATGCTGCATCCGAAATCAAATACTTCCCTACTATATAGTATGCGAAAAACGGTACGGCAAAAGAGTAGTATGTCCGAATACATAGTATTGGATAAACAGTAGGCAAAAAGTCCCAGGATGACCTACTACTTCTGGTGAGATTCTGAAGTCACTTTACTGATTCTGGACACTTTACTATCCTATGAGAGAGGATTTATGAATGGAGGTGAAGCGACTAGGGGTGTAACAATATATCGTGTCACAATATATCGCAATACAAAAATGCAACATGTATCGTGGATAGTGACAATATTTATTGTGTATAGTTCACCCAAAATAAAAATTACTGTGTGAGAAAAAAAATTGACAGAGTTTTAGTGTCAGTACTACATTAAACTACTATATATAATGTTGAATATAATGTATAATAATGCAATATGGGAATATGTGGGTCCTGAAACTGCCAAATGTCTTGTTACCAGTAAAAAGTGGACTACATTATTTTAAATATATTTAGTCAGTGACAGAGTGCAAGCATATTCGTCTAAAATAATTCTATATTTTCGGCTTCAGAATTATGAATATTTTTATTTTGGTGTCACCATTGTCCTGTGCATTGGGTTACCAGCACCAAGTCCAAGCCTATTCATTTACACCCACAACGTAATTTCAAATTTAGCATTTTAATCAACAGTACATTTGTATATAGAACATATTTTTCAACAGGTTTTTTTTTCCTTTTAGATTAATGGATGTGTTCCCCTCCTGCTGCCTTTGATGTTCCTGTGGCCCCAGAATAATTAGCTTCGTGGAATCCCAGAATTTAAGATTTAAGTGACTTGACAAAAACAGAATTCAGGAACGTAGTACTCATAAATAAAGACAATGACAGTTTGCAAATGACCTGTTGCAGGTGCAGGTTAAAGGCAGTTGGACCCGTCCCGCCCCCGCATGATCGAAATGGGAATGCTAACAGACAGGTTCAAGATAAACACCTCCTTGAATCAATCCCACCCAGATGTACATGTATTATTATACGTATGTACATAATAAACATTTCTCCTGATTTGGCATCTGCAAGAGACATTTAATTTCAGTTTCTCCAGGAGGAACTTGCTTTGGAAAATGGGCAGAACCTCAACACTCACATTTCTGATTGTACTGTTTCCCTATTTTGACAGTCAATGGTTCAAAGTTTGTCAGTTTGTCTTAAGTTTTACTTAAGTTCTTTCTCACCTTTTTGGATCTCCAGCACCGACAGTACACGGCTTTGTCGCCCAGGTCCTCAATGTCAAACGCATGCACCACTTTGGGGTTGTCTTTTTGCAGATCAAGGTTCACTTTAGGTTTCACACATTTGGTTTTGTTGAAAAATGTTTGGTAGATGAGGATTCCCACTGCTGCAGCTCCAAACGTCACAGACACTGCAGTGATAATCTCAGCTAGAGGAGGACAGAATTAAGAGATTTTACCATACAGACATTCTACAGCGATTATATATGCTTGCATAAGATGAAAGACTAATAATAATGTTACAAATATGTACAAATACTTCAAAATAATATAATTAATACATTAATATTGCTACTTACATTAATCATATAAAATGTAGGCTATAAAAAAAAATTTCCCACAGATTCTACAAGTCTTTTAGTCCAATAACAATATTAATATTGTTACTTAAACTTACATAAAATTGCTACTAAAGATTGTACGTTGTTCTGTGACTCCAATAACTTCACAATGACAAATCTACTGTTTAAAACATTAAACGTTGAATCTGATATTAAATAAATAGTCATAGTAACCATATCCATGTTAGTCAAATTGAAACAATATTTCATTTATAGAAACCTGATACGAACAGAGATAGTTTATTAGATTCCCAACTACACAGCGAGCAAAAGCAAACACATCCGAGACACTCATGAAATGTGTTTGTGAATCACATCTTGAAAATTTACGCTTATTCCATTACGTTACTATTTCTTTACAGCTAAATTCCGAACATAAACAAACACACACAGCATGAGCAAAATAGCACATTTCTACAACACTTCAACACAACACCTTTATATAACATCTTCAATAAGATCTTTACCTTTATGGGAGGAGATTGACGCGCTCATGTTTAATTATTACTGTTTGTATTATTTATTATTATTGTTTGCTCATAATTTAAAGATCTTCAAGCGTCCTCAAGGCCAAGTGGAGGGTTCAATATGCTTAACCCAGCGCTGCATTTACGCAAAATGCGAGTTACTGCGCATAAGTAGGACTTTTACTTTGACATCCCCTTCAGTTCGAGCATGTGTGTGGTGAACACTGATCTATATAATGTCATTCTAAATAGATCAGTGGTGGTGAAGGGTGAAATAAGAGTGATCAACACACGCCAAAACGAGCCCTCAGTCCAAAAGAAAAGTATCTGTGATTTTAATGTGTAATAATAAGTGTAATACAATATTTATTACTTAGTGATTTAATTAAACGAAATGATTTAAACTAAATTTCTATTACATTTTATTTCGTTTTCTATATAAAATAATGCCAGTATTTTCATAGAATGAAAATGTATAGTTTTAAAAGCTCTGAACGTACACTATTTATAATATCATATTTATGGTTAAACCATTTATTATAAAATACTCGTAATAACACATTACACATCATAAGGAAACAAAACACAGTATGATGTTTGATGGTCTATACTGCATTTGAAAGAGAATGAATTCATTTTAAGGAAGAATTGCATTATGTAGGATATCGAGAATTCACAATAAGTAATATCCTAAATGCGGGAAAACAAATGAATGCAATCGTGAGATTTATTAGGACCCGAGGATTAAAATAGCATATAGGGAGAATACTCTTATTTTGAAGTTGTGTAGCAGGAAGTTATGCGCTCTACTGCCGAAATCACGTTGACAAACACACACGTGTGTGCACAGCAATATGGATCTCTCCAAGTGGTGTAATCTAAAGTCCGAACCGAGTTTAAAGAATTTGACAGAGGCAGGGTTCGGTGTCCCGAAAGACAAACAGCACGTTCCCGTGCAGGAGCTGGTGAAGGCGCACATTGAGTCATTTGATCAGGCAGTTACTGATGGATTATGTCGGGTTGTGGAGGTGAGGTGCAGACACATGCTTATACTCATGCATATTCTCCATAGACAATAACATGCAAGTGCTGGCTATACAGGTAAAATATGTTTGTGTTTAGGCCATTCCTCCTTTGGAGTTCTTGTACAAGGGAAACAGAGTCAGCCTGTCTTTTGTGGAGGCCATCATTCACACACCAGCGGTTCCTAAAGGAGGAATCAGCCGAGATCTGCGGATGTTCCCGGCCGAGTGCAGAGGCAGGCGCTGTACATACAGGGGGAAGCTAGTGGTAAGCCTGAGGATTGAATATATGTGTATGTGTGTTACAATACATCGCAATGCAACCATATATGTGTATAGTATAGAAAAATTAGTTTTTAGAGTTTTAGTGTCAGTATTACATTAAACTACTATATATAAGGTTGAATATAATGTATATTAATGTAATGGGGGAATATTTGTGGGTCCTGATAATGCCAAATGTCTTATGTTACCAGTAAAAAGTGGCCTACATTATTTTAAAGATATCTAGTCAGTGACAGAGTGCAAGCATATTAGTCTAAAATAATTCTGTATTTTCAGCTTCAGAATCATGAATATTTTTAGTCTGGTGTTACCATTGTCCTGTGCATTTTGTTACCAGCATCAAGTCCAAGCCTATTAATTTACACCCACAATGTAATATCAAATATACAGTAATTGTTTTGTTAACCTTTTATCTTGGAGTATCACAATAATATCATTCAGTTTGATCAATATCTTGATACGAATCGATCGTGACATGAGGGTATCGATACACCCATAATATATAAAAATAGAATAGAAATAGAAATTGCAGATACATTTTAAAATAACACCACAGATGTAATATTTACACTATAGACTTACAACAAAGTCGACTACGTCTCTACACTGTCTATAAGGACGCTGCAGTTCTGCAGCAGATCATTTTCCCATACCTGGCAAGAGTGCTAAAATTATATGATAATGAATGTCCTAAATCAAATTCTATGATTTTGAATAACAATAGAACATTTCTGGTTGTATATTGTCTGTGGAGTCACTATGGAGTCATGTGGTGTTACCATGAAACCCAGTAACACCACAAACAAATTATCACAAATCTAGACTTGGAGGCTGTCATCGTGATGGTTTCAACGTCTGGGGATATTTTAGAAATATTGTGATGTGACATGAATGCCAAATATGGTAACCCATAATTTGAATTTGTCCTGTCATATTAGTTACCATTGTAACACCAAAGTGACACACAAAATTGTCAGAAATGTTGCAAAATTCATGAAAATTAATTAGAGAATCAACTCACCATGAACTCTTTTAAAGCAACACTAAGGAATATTTTTTACCTTAAAGTAATGTTTCCAAAATCATATCAGTGGTTCATCAAGTTGTAACAGGGTGAAAGGCACTTCTGGATTCGCTTTGCAGCCCTATATCTGCTATAACCACACTATGCAAGTTTGCCAAACTGGGTCGCGT
This sequence comes from Vimba vimba, assembly GCA_022828995.1. Taxonomy (NCBI): domain Eukaryota; kingdom Metazoa; phylum Chordata; class Actinopteri; order Cypriniformes; family Leuciscidae; genus Vimba; species Vimba vimba. The sequence continues at coordinate 11,995,500 of CM040834.1, read as the reverse complement.
TTCTGGAGCTCGAAAGAGACATAAGAAAACTACAAATTTGACTTGCTTTACGTCAAGCGTTACAATAGTCATTATTTCGTTTTTCTTCGTTTCTGATGTCGCAATACATCATACTTTCATGAAATCATGCAACATACTCTACCTTGTCTGTGGACATCGTTCATTCCAAAGCCGGTGCTGGATAAACAGCGAGCGTGCGTGCGACAGTATGCTGCGGGCGGCGAAATTATTTACGACAGCAGTAATGGACAATTCCGCTTCCAACCTGTAGGGCGACCGAAGAGGAAACGTTCCTTAGTGTTGCTTTAAGCGATCACCACCTGCAATGACCTTTACAACACAGAAAGTAGTCCAAATACAATTCCTGCTTTTCTTGGGTATCATTCATTACTGTAACACCAAAGATCCCAGACAGCAACATAGTGTCGGCCCACATCTGGTATGCGTGGAATCCACTTGTACCAAATGTGGGCCGGATCTGGGCCGACACTGTTGCTGTCTGGGTTGTGAAGTTGAGGGACACAAGTTTTTCTTAAAATATAACAAATCTAAATCACAATATAATAATACGCAGATTTCTCCTAAACTCGATTAAATATGCATAAAAAAAAAAAAAACTTTTTACAGTGGGCAAATAGTTTTCACCCTACAGAATATAAATATGTAAACATTTTATGATTTATTGGTTTTTAAAGTTTTTCACTTTTGCAAATGAGGGGAACCATTTGCCACCGCAATTGAAGAATCAGCCCTCTACAATGCGAGTAAATATGCGCATATGTGACTAAATTTTCATGCTAGGCGACTAAATAATGTCTATCATTAGTGTTTGAGTTAGACGCTAAGTGCGGTATAAGTTTAGCACAGATGTATTTTCACTCACCTTGAACACTGACTGAGTGCTTGAGAATTTTGCTCTCTGTCAAGCTCACAATTTAAATTCAACTCAATGGATGCGCAGAGTATTTGAAGTACCATAAACTGGTGTGAATGTGCAACGCTCGCTGTTGCTTAGCTGTTTCTCTCACACGCGTGCGTGCAAGAGAGTATGTGGTTTCGACATTTGGGTCATTATTCAACCCTCTATGGCAATAGAATCACCATTGGCTAGTACATTTTTTAGTTTACTAGCCTATATATATATATATATATATATATATATATATATATATATATATATATATATATATATATATATATAATGAATAATTCCACCAAAACAGATTATCTTTGTAACAGGGCACATCTTTTTACATTAAGATACATTCATATTTGATATGGTCTGAAAGTACTTATTTACATCAGTCAATCAAGCATTTTTTAATTATAGAACATAAGTTATTAGAACTAAGATGTGGTAACCATTATGAATAAAAATGTATGAATGCATATTTGTCATTTTAACAGAACTTAGACCTGGGTGTGGTGCTTGAGACATTGTTAGTCAGTGTTTCTGTTAGAAGATAATACTACTGATACTAATAACAGTATAAAATGCATAAGGATTGATGAGCTGCTGCGTTAATGAATATTAATCACATTATCTGCATTCACCCTCATTTGCTGAAATCTAATCAGTGTTTTGTGTTTTCACAGGCTGACGTGAGCTGGTCTATTGATGGCGTTCCCAAAGGAATCATCAAACAGTCTATGGGACAGGTACCGATCATGGTCAAATCGAAACTCTGCAACCTCCATGGTCTCTCACCCAAAGAACTCATCGAGCATCACGAAGAAGCTGAGGTATAAATCACACGTCACAGAACTGCATGTAACGCCACCATCATACTGTTGTCTTTGGATAAAATAACACTTAGTCTTGTTTTACCGGTAGGAAATGGGTGGTTATTTTGTGGTGAATGGCATAGAGAAGGTGATTCGTCTTCTGATCATGCCGAGGAGGAACTATCCCATCGCTATATCAAGACCAAAGTTTAAGACCAGAGGACAGGGCTACACTCAGTACGGTGAGTGCTGCATCTTGTCCGGAATGAATAATTGAAATAGGATTTATTAAATACACAAATTGACTTCGGTATTAACTGTGTGCAGGTATTTCAATGCACTGTGTAAAGGATGAACACACAGCCATTAATATGAATCTACACTACCTGGAAAATGGAACAGTGATGGTGAATTTCATTTACCAGAAAGAGCTGTTCTTTCTTCCCTTGGGCTTTGCGCTGAAGGTAAAATATATATATATATATTTTTAATAAACTGTTCAAATCATCCTAAAGGTGTTTCTTTTGTGATAATGACAAGTTGACATTACCCTACTTATTACCATGTTTATTTTAGTATTATATGACCCCATTTCACAGACAGGGCTTGGACTTAAGCCAGGATAAGGCCTTAGGGCATTTAAGTAGCTTTTTTAAACGTGCCTTAAAAAAACAAAACATTACTGGTGTGTCTCTTGAGACAAAAAAAATGGCCCTGATATTTTAAGATGCGTCAATGAGAGCTTAAATTTTGGCTCAGGATTGTGGGTATTGAGCATAATTTTACTAATTCCCACAGGTTTCGCACTTATAAGACGGAAAATTCGCACACAAATTAATCAGTTAGCTTGTTGGTTGATTTCCACACAGATTATTAGATTAATTTAGTAATTTTTCACGTTCTGTTCTTGTTTACTTGTCTTTTTTGTAAATTATATTCAAGATTGAAATCAAGCTTCCTTGTGCTGTGTGTAAACCCGTACACATCAAAATTACCCCATTGTAAAAACAAAAATACATAGTGAGCATACATTTAGGTGAGATAAATGTAACTACCCCCTCAAATGACCTTTCCAAAATGAAAATCAGGCCCTGCATCAATGCAAGATGCTTTCAGTTAAAAAGGCTCAAACATGCATTTTAGTCTGGGACTAGGCTTAAAGGGATAGTTCACCTAAAAATGAAAATTGTTGTCATCATTTACTCACCCTCACGTTGTTCCAAACCCTGTAGGAGTTTCTTTCTTCTGTTGAACAGAAAATCATATATTTTAAAGAATGTTGGTAACCATACAGTTGATGGTAACCATTGACTTCCATAGTATTGTTTTTTTCCTACTATGGCAGTCAATGGCTTCCGTAAATGATGACAAATTTCATTTTTGGGTGAACTATCCCTTTAAGCCTTCTCTGTGAAAATGGTCATGTATATTCTATTTTAGTATATTTAGTATTTTTTTGTATTAACTTCTTTATTTTTATTTTTTAAGTTTTTTATTTTAATTTTAGTTTGAAGTCCCGCTGTGGTGAAAATCAAGTTTATCTTTATCTTGTTTATATGTCTATGTGGTGTTTTTAATATGGTTTACGACAAACCATGTACAGATTCATCAGTCAACACCATTGCTTTCACCAGTATTTTCTCCTTAAAACTGCAGTGAACCAAAGACAGTCTCAAAAACACGGTTTGAAATCGCTGGTGTTTCTGATGTCACAAACTACCTTGTAACCAATTAAATCAATGAGTGGATCTCTGAGCATGTCTCGGTGTAAGTGAGAGGATGTGGGGCTAATTTGCATATTCACATAACCACATATACTAAATGTGTCAAGGGTGTTACATTCAAGCTATTATAAGGCATGACAAAAATTTTTTCCAAGGAAAAAACACTTAAATATGTCATTTTGGTGATCAAAGATGAGTTTTAAGGGATGATTAAACAATTTCAATTTCTTCAGACACTGCAGAAGTCATATGATGTCACACTCTGCAGCATATTTAAATGATAATAATTCCAAAAATGCAAAATAACAAAAATAATCTATTCCACAGTTCTACAAAGTTTGTACCAATCTTCTGTTCTACTCTTTATGTGATACAAATTTGCAGTTCAAAACTTTGAAACGCTGCAACAAAAAAAACCTTTTCTTTGCATGAGCTTGTGTTTCTGGTCTTCATATTCGCATGCATATACATGTCAGTCACTGGAACAAAAAGTATAGTGCTTCTGCTGCTTTACAAGGTTTAGAAGTCATTATACAAACATATTTGACCGGCTCGACTGACCAATCAGATTTTCCAGAGAGTGGTGTAATATTTAGGGACTGGTATATAATCACTTTTGAATTTAATGTTTCAAATGCCTTTCCTTTCACCCCAAAAGGCTCTAGTGGATTTCTCAGATTACCAGATCTACCAGGAGCTGATTAAAGGTCGAGAGGAGAACTCTTTCTTTAAGAGCTGTATCTCAGAAATTCTGCGTATGGTCATGGACCAGGGCTGCACAACTAAAGCCAAGGTGCTCAGTTACCTGGGCGAGCGTTTCCGGGTCAAACTCGACCTCCCAGAGTGGTTCACTCACGAGCAGTGTGCTCAGTTCCTGTTAGAGTAAGTCCTAGGTTTTACAGAACCTACGCAGTTTTTTGTTGTTTTTTGCCGTTTTGTTGATGTATATGGGTTGGGTGATTGTTAAATAATATTTTTGGCTTTAATAATATCAGTTAATTTAGATTTTACCTTTTTTTTTTCCAGTGTTTTTTATGTGAGATCTGTTGGAAGTAGAGCTGCATGATATGGCAAAAAATAATAATTACATTTCAATATTTATACACATCAACAAATTCCATCAAATGTGGCATGTTTACAGTGTTGTCACTTCTGTTTGCAGTGAATGTCTGTGTATTCACCTAAAGTCAAATGTGGAGAAGTTCTACGTGTTGTGCATGATGACACGGAAGCTCTTCAGTTTTGCCAAACAGGAGTGTATGGAGGAGAACCCTGACAGTCTGATGTTCCAGGAAGTTCTCACACCAGGCCAGCTGTACCTCATGTTCTTGAAGGTAAGATCACCTTTATCATCTGTTCGCATGTCTTTCTTGCACACTCATGTCAATGCTCCTTTCATAAATGCTACAATTCAAATGTTTGGGGTTGGTGAGATTTTAAAATGCTTTTGACTATGCTCAAGGCTGCATTTATTTGATCAAGAAATATAGTTACAATTTGAAATAAGTATTTTAAAATGTAATTTATTCATGTAATGGCAAAGCTGAATTTTCAGCACCATTACGCCAGTCTTCAGTGTCACATGATCCTTCTGAAATCAGTCTAATACACTGATTTGGTGCTCAAGAAACATTTATCATCATCAATGTTAAAAACATTTGTGATGCGTAATATTTTAGTGGAAACTGATGCATTTTTTTTTCAGGATTCTTTGTTGAATAGAAAGTTTGAAAGAACAGCATTTATTTCAAATAGAAACCTTTTGTAACATTCTAAATGTCCTTATAAAAGTGCCCATTCTAATGCTGACTCCACATGTTCAGTCGACGAAAACAAGCTCTGACAGATGCCAGCAAACTGATCAGACAAAACTACCCCCCCCCCCCCCCCCCCCCCAAAAAAAAAAAAAAAACTGCCAACCCCAAACTTTTAAACAGCAATGTGTATAGCTGCAAGTGCAAAATGCAGCACATTACAAAAAAAATTCCCAAAGCTGTTCTGCATGTTCCGTAGGAGAAAATGGCAGGCTGGCTGGTGTCGTTTAAAAGGGTCTTGGAAAAAAAAAGTGAAAGACTGGGAGAGCTGACCACAACTGGTTTAACCAAAATCTTCAACATGGCTACAGATCTCACCAGTGCCTTTGAGTATATGTTAGCCACAGGAAACCTCCAGTCCAAGACGGGTATGAAACTGGTATTGTAACTTGCCACATTAATACAGAATGAAGTCACAGAACTGATGTGCGGTCACAGGCTTTCCATGTGCATCAATAGATAACATTTGTCTTTTTAACCCCAGGTCTGGGCATGCTGCAGAACACCGGACTGTGTGTCGTGGCAGATAAGCTGAACTACATCCGTTACCTGTCTCATTTTCGCTGCGTGCACAGAGGAGCCGCCTTCGCTAAGATGAGGACCACAAGTGTGCGGAAGCTGCTGCCAGAGTCTTGGGGTTTCCTGTGTCCGGTACACACTCCTGACGGAGAACCGTGCGGCCTCATGAACCACCTGACAGCCCAATGTGAGATTGTGGCACAGGTGCATCCCACAACCACCCTGCCTGCCCTGCTCTGCTCTCTGGGTAAATAACATCTTATCATTGTTAAACAAGATCATCAGTTGCCTCTAGCAAAATGCCTATAATTAGGGTTGGCGGGCTGCATGGTTAGTCGAAATAAAACCAAAATCTCAATATAGTTGGTGCAATTATCAATTTGCAAAGACTGATTTAATTAAATTAATAAATGCACTGCATGGAACACATGTACCAACCACCTTCAAAAATAAATTCTAAACTTTGTCAACAAAAGTGAAGCTTTAGGGTCTCCCTGCACTTCGCAAAAAAAAAAAGCTCTATGGTTTAAAGTCTGAACATAAATAAATTAAGATTAGTTATTGTAACTAATTTTAGTTACAATACAGTACTACAAAATAAAATTATTCTTATTTTATGATTATTTCTTATTTTGTCTTTTTATTTAGTAAGATAGTTAGATAAGAATCATTGTAATAAAAAAATTGTATTTATATATGTATATATATATATATGTGTGTGTGTGTATATATATATATATATATATATGTGTGTATATATGTGTGTGTGTGTGTGTGTGTATATGTGTGTGTAATTATTTAACATGCACAGCAAACCTGGAGCTTAAAAAAAAAGCCGCAATTGCAATTTTTAAACTATTACATTGTTTTCCCCAAATCGTGCAGCCCTACCTATAATATCCTGTCATAGTCATTTGTCAAGTATTCGTTACTTCAATGAGCTCATTGTTTCTGCCTTAAATTATTACATAGCTTAAATAAATACATTTTTAGCTAACTGTGATTTTGTATATGTACATTTCTGAAATACATAACTTTGACAGTCACCTCTGATAACAGATCACTCTAAATTGTAATGTGGACTAATGTATTTTCTGTAAAGCTGGTTTATGTATTGTGAAACGATGTGTATTGTGAAAAGCGCTATACAAATAAATGTGGAGTGAATTGAATTGAATAACCAGTTCAATAGGATATTAATTGTCTATTCACTTAAAACTATTTTATCTATCACCAGGTGTGACTGCTGTAGACGGTAGCCCCAGTCAGCCTTATTCAGACTGTTATCCTGTCATACTGGACGGGGCCATGATTGGCTGGGTGGAAAAAGAAGTGGCGCCCTCAGTCGTCGAGTCTCTCCGCAGATTTAAGGTGGGAAATAGTTTTCTTATCCTTGATCAAGTTATGTTGAGGGTTTTATCATCTAAATTTGAACATTTGTGTCATCTCCAGGTGCTGAGAGAGAAAAAAGTGCCACCCTGGACTGAGATTATTCTGGTTCCTCAGACGGGTAAAGCCAGTTTGTACCCAGGCCTCCATCTGTTCACCACACCCTGTCGCATGGTGCGGCCTGTCCGAAACCTTGGCCTGGGCAAACAGGAGCTTATTGGCACCTTTGAACAGGTGAGAAAGTTGTTGTAGAAAAGTTGTTGAAACTCAAGTACCACTGATAATCAGTGGAAACCTATTTGGTTGGCTTGACAACCTTGCAGAAGTCCTATACTTCCTTTGAACATTTCAGATTGTTTTTTTGTTTTTTTTTACTTGGCACATACCTTCAGCCTGTTCTGATTTAGCATGTCCCCAAATAAATAAAAAATGTGCTTGAATGTTTAAATTGACAAGGCTTAAAAACGTGCAAATAATAAACTTTCATGATAATGCAGCACTTGCCCAATCGGGACAGTGACAGTTCTGTCAACTCTTGGCCATCGGGCAGTCCTTATTATCGAGACCTGCATTTAGATCTAGCGTGTCAGTTGTTCACGTGTAAGTCTCTTTCATTCTCTCACAGTGAGTGTGAGAGAAAGCGACAGAGGGCGCTCTCAACCAAGCAAAGTAAAGCTCAGCAGGCAATGAAATTATATCTGCGCTTATTTTAACTTATTTTTTGCCTCTACCTCAAACACGGATGACTGAAGTCGTGCAGTTGACTAGCCATTGGCTAATTAAAGACATTTAGCATGAAATTTGGTCGCCTATACAAGTGATTTACTCGCATTGTAAAGGGTTGTTGTAGTTCTTTCCCTCACTAAAGCAGCTAAGTACACAGTCTTTCACCTTTGTCTTTTTGTCCAATTTTTAATTACTTTTTTTGCTTCAAATCAACGTTTGTAATGTTGTGATTTACCTCGTAGCTGGTTGGTTTGTTTTTTCGCTGGTAACCCTCACAAAGACTCTTTTAAAATCCCCATGGGAAAAATACTTCTGGAACCAAAGCCACTGAGAAAAAAAAGTGGTCTGGCAGTGTTCATCACTCGTTACTGTTTTCAGGCGTACCTGAATGTGGGCATCTTTGAGGAAGAGTTAGAGGAGGGAGTGACCACACATCAAGAGCTGTTTCCTCACAGCATGTTGAGCGTGGTTGCAGAATTCATCCCTTACTCTGATCACAACCAGAGCCCCAGAAACATGTACCAGTGCCAGATGAGTAAGACTTCCTTTATGTGTTTTTGATGGATTATATCTAAATAACTACTTTCTGTCATAACATGTCTACAAATATCATAAAACAAATGAACTATGAGCCGCAACTTACTTGACATCATCCTGTCTTAGGTAAACAGACCATGGGCTTCCCACTGCATGCGTACCAGGAACGATCCGACAATAAACTGTACCGTCTGCAGACCCCCCAGAGTCCTCTGGTCAGACCCGCGATGTACGACCACTACAACATGGACAATTACCCTATTGGCACAAACGCAATAGTGGCTGTCATTTCTTACTCTGGCTACGATATGGAAGATGCTATGGTAAGCATAGTTTCCCATTAGTGCATTCTGAAACGTTCTTTTGCATTTGTTAATATTGTTCATCCTTTTTAACTTTCTCCAGATCGTCAATAAGTCCTCATGGGAGCGTGGCTTCGCTCATGGTTTTGTTTATAAGACTGATGTCATAGATCTGAACAAAAAGGTCAAAGGTGAAGACAGCATTGTGTTTGGGGTAAAGCCAGGTGACACCTCAGTACTGGGCAAACTGGATGCAGATGGATTGCCATTTATTGGCTCCGTGCTGAAGTATGGAGACCCTTACTATAGCTACATCAATCTCAATACCGGCCAGAGTCGTGTGGTCTTTTTCAAGTAAGACATCACTTTAGTTACTTGCTTTAGTCTAAAAATTGCCTTTTAATGGAGTCATCATAGTCATTAATTTTACTCTATTTCAGTGTTATTTTAAGATTTTGATACTATTGTAGTATTTATTAATATTTTGAATATAGCATTTATACTTATATTTACAGTAAGTACAGTATATATATATATATATATATATATATATATATATATATATTTATATTTATATTTATACTTTTAATTTTTGGTTTTAGTCATTTTATTATGTGCTTTTGTAATTTGTATTAGTTTTATATATATTATTTATTTTTTTATTTAGCTATAATTTATATTTCAGTGTTAGTAATTTAGTACTTCAACTTAAAATGATTTTATATCAGTTAGTCAAGGCAACCAAGTTTTTTTTTTTATTATTTTTATTTCAGCTAAAAAAAAAAGGTTTAAAAGTTTAACAATAACAACACTTCTCTGTGACAGGAATACTATTAGTCAACAAAGTGCAAAACAATTTAAATTATTTAAACATTTTTGTATTTGCAATTGTTTATGCAAATGACCGTGCTTCCCTCCCTCGTGTCTTCCTGAGACGAGAGATTTCTGTATTGTGTGTCTGGAAAAAAACCTCCGATGACACAAAAATCGTCATTTTGCATCATTGGAGGCTTTTTTGGCCAGAGGCTGGAGACTACAGCCAGTAGGAGCTAGTTCCGCATGTTTTCAACCCGCCCATAGGAGTCAACTAGTAGCCTAGTTGTATCATTTCTCCCGATACTGCCCTCTGTAACCGGTAGGCGTGGCTTGGGAGTGGCCTCGTAGGGCAGTGAAGCAAGTGCATTCTGGGAGTTGTTGTCTTTCATCTACATGAGCCAAAAATACATTTTCTGGCTTTTCTCAGTCTAGAAGGCACCAACTTCTAAAATAATTTCACATTTCTACTACATAAATGACCCAATTTAAATACACATTCATCTTTCCAGCAGTGAAATATCCCTTTAAGTTGGTCATATTCGTTAAAAACAAAACATCATTCACAAAATAGTCAACAAAAAATTCTTTCAGAAAAACTAATATTTTTGTCTTGTTGACAAGATTAACACTGCTTTACTGACATAGCCAAGTACTGCTCAAATTTTACTGAGGAAATGTTTCAAACTTTTAATTATATTATATATTATTATTGAATGTAAAATATAGAATAATTAACTATTGTAATTTTAAATGCTCTTTATCACTAGGTAAAAAGACAATGTACAAACTTCAATCTACTTATGTGATGTTTAATGTTTAGTGCCGATGTAAAGACTCCTGCAGATTTGTTTTCTCTTTTTTTTTTTTTGGTCATAGAATAAATTCTTGATCTTGTGTTTACCACCGACCTTATCTCAGGCATTTAATCAAAAACCCATTGACTTCAGGACAAATGAACCTGAAGTACTCAAATATTAATCTCATTTCTGGGTTTTGGCCTACAAAAATACGTCATCCCTGCAGCATTGATTATTGATTTCTGAACACCTGTTTCTCCTCAGGTACCAGGAGAGCAGCATAGTGGACAATATCAAGGTGTGCAGCAATGACACCGGCACTGGCCGTTTCAAGTACATTTGCATCACAAACCGCATTCCCAGGAACCCCACCATTGGTGACAAGTTCGCCAGCAGACACGGTCAGAAAGGAATCCTGAGCCGCCTGTGGCCCGCGGAGGACATGCCCTTCACCGAGAGCGGCATGAGCCCGGACATCCTGTTCAACCCTCATGGCTTCCCCTCCAGAATGACCATCGGGATGCTTATCGAGAGCATGGCTGGGAAATCTGCGTCCCTCCACGGCCTGTCCCACGACGCCACACCCTTCAAGTTCTCAGAGGAAAGCTCTGCGTTGGAGCACTTCGGCGAGATGCTGAAAGCCGCGGGATACAACTTCTACGGAACAGAGCGGCTCTACTCCGGCATCAGCGGCTTGGAGCTCGAGGCAGACATCTTCATCGGGGTGGTTTACTACCAGCGCTTGCGTCACATGGTCTCTGACAAGTTCCAGGTGAGAACTACGGGAGCGAGAGATAAAGTGACCAATCAGCCACTGGGAGGGAGGAACGTGCAGGGAGGAATCCGGTTCGGAGAGATGGAACGGGATGCTTTGCTGGCTCACGGGACGTCGTTTCTGCTTCACGACCGGCTGTTTAACTGCTCAGATCGCTCCGTGGCGCAAGTTTGCATAGATTGTGGCAGCCTGCTGTCGCCGCTTCTGGAAAAACCACCTCCTCATTGGTCAACTACACGGCTTCGGAAAACATTCTGCTTGTTGTGCAATAAGAGCGACTCTATTGAGACTGTATCTGTTCCTTATGTGTTCAGATATTTCTTAGCAGAGCTTGCAGCAATGAACATTAAAGTCAAATTAGAAGTCAAGTAAAATTGTTGGACTGCATTCAGTTTCTTTGAATACGTGGAAAATAAAGTGCCTGACAGTATAATGTGAAGAAAAAGGGTAACATGCTTTATTCGCTTGAGTGTTTGTACGTCTGTATCAGTGGTCATCAAGAATATTTTCATATCAATACCAATTAGCACTTATGTGGACTATATTCATTTTTCAAGGTCATGCATATGAATTGGAGTTCATTTGGTACATTTTTTTTGTACTTTTGAGGAAGCACCAACCCACCCCCATTAATTGTTCGTAATTACTAATAATTCTATTTAGTAACATTTTAATTCTTTCATTAAAGTACCATTGATTACAATGAATGTCTCTGAATAAATACACTGATTTAAGTCTTGCAAGCTTTAATTACCTTATGGGTTTGAAACTGATTGTCTCTTTTTGATCAATTCGTTAAAAAAAAAAAAAAAAACACAACAGAGTAGGCTAATTTGTTAGTAAAGCAGAAGCATGTAGTTTACTACATGGTTGCTCTGTAGCAGTTGAGGTACGCAGTTGTGATAGAAATTCTTTATCATGGAGTAAGGATGTGTTATGTCTCCAATGTTTACTCCCAGAGGGAACAGAAAATGGGAGAAAAGATAAAGTTACTGGGGAGTGGTCTGAAAGAAGAAGAGGTAATATATCAGCATTATCAATAAATGGGATACAAGGGATACAGCAGGTGATATGTGCAGATAGTGAATGCGAATAGGATTTGTGGCGAGCTGAAAAGAACGTAGTCTTTGGCACTGTCATTCCTCAATCACCATATATCACACACGTTGACCTGTTTTATAAAGTCATTTAACAACTTCGAAGAGGCTAAATCAGTGAGATATTTGAGACCTATCAACTGCGTAATGCACAGCACTGAAGTCAACGCCCATCACAAGATAGTCATTAAAACTTGGTATCATACGAACAAGCAGTTGATAGAACACTACTACAGCACTATTGTATTCATTAGGGGCATATACTGAGACAAAAGCACATTTAATATTGGACCATGTACCGAGGACACAAGTACTGCGACCATCTGCATTACTCTTAGAACAATGTATGGAAATGGGAAGGCGCCAACACCAATATCAGAACCCCCTTAGTTTTCTGCCAGAAGATTAGTTATTTTGGTTTATAAAGTTTTAATAAAGATATTTTTTCTCATAAAAACCCATCGCTTTTCTTCAGAAGAAAATTAACCCCCTGAAGTCGTATGGATTACTTTTATAATGGATGGATGCACTTTTTTGGACTTCAAAATCAGGACAGCCATTCACTACTACTATAAAGCTTGGAAGAGCAATGATATTTTTTTAATATAACTCTTTTTGTGTTCATCTGAAAGAAGATAGTCATATACACCTATGATGTCTTGAGGGAATAATTTTAGTTTTAGGGTAAACTATCCCTTTAAGGTCAGGAATCGGATACTTACAAAACTCAGACTCCTCTTATCGATTCCTTTGTGTGCATTTTAATATGACTTTAAACCACTCAAGTGCAAGAAGATCCGCACACTGTTTTCTGTGCTGCACATACATCCAAAGCGTGTGCGCACAAAGTTATTTTAATGTGATTTTTAACCATTCAAGTGCAAGAAGACTAGCACTCTGTTTTCTGAGCGCACGTCCAAATCGCGCACACAGAATGCCGCCTCTCATACTGAATAGTGCGCAATACTGAACTGAGTTCTCTTATGCGTCTTTTTGCACTTAAATGGATAAATACACACAAAAATGTCAAATATTCTCATAAACACATGCAGTTACGTCTTAAGATAACGTAAATGGTTCACAAAGAAAACGCATAACAGTATATTAATTGAATCCGTGCAGGTCTTAAAGTGATAGCAGCCTAAAATTATTCCTGCCATCTCTATAATTATGTTAATCAAACAACAAAAGATAAAGAGAAAATGTATATTTTATTTATAAAGTGCAGTGTAATTTTACATTTGATTACAGTTTCTGTACCTGAATACCTGAAAATCTTAAAACACTTTATTTCAATCGTATCTCTGTTCAGTTGTATTTATTTGTGGGGGTTTTTAAATTACTGAGTGTGTAGCCTACTTGTATTTAAAAAATGCTTGAAATTTATATTAGTTAGGCTAGTTGCTTTCCGCTACAATGAAATGTTTTGCAATAGGACTAAAAATAATTGTGAATGATTCTTTTTTTTTTTACCTTATTAGAATCGAAATTAGGAATCGATAAGAATCGGAATCAATAAGCATAATCGGAAAGGGAAATCACTAAAATTCAAACAATACCCAACCCTAATTAGAAATAGAGAGGCAGAACAACATCACTGTAAAAACGGCATGCTTGTTGCCATGTCAAATTTTAACATACAGTCATGGTGTTTATAGTGTATATAATCTTTACTTGCAAAAAAAAAAAATTGTGTCTCTTCAGAAGACTTGGATAAAACCACTTTCTTTTATGAATCGCTTAATTTACATTTTGTAACGTCAAGATCCTTTCAATGGAAGGACAGAAATCTCTCAGACTTCATTAAAAATATCTTAATTTGTGTTCCAAAGATGAATGAAAGTCTTATGGGATTGGAATTTTATGAGAGTGAGTAATTGATGACAGGATTTTAATTTTGGAGTGAACTATCCCTTAAAAACTTTTTACCTGACACGAGTCATCACATTTTTCGAGTACATCTTTAGATCTACATTTGTAGACATCATTTCAACATCAGTTCAGCTAGAACATCATTCAGATTCAGTACACTAGGTATAGTGTAGTCTGGAGTCACAGAGCCCTGCGGGAGAGATTTACAGTCACTGTTTATCCATACGGTTGCTCGCACTCCTGCATTAACGCCTCCCTGGATGTCAGTACTGAGAGAATCTCCCACCATGATGCAGTACTGTGGCAGAACTCCCGCAGACTTGAAGCAGTGAGTGAAGATGGAGTGCGCCGGTTTCTGCTCAGGATGATCTCCTCCGACTACCACCACACTGAAGAGACCCTCACATCTCACGGCTTTGATCTTCTCCCACTGCGTCTGAGTATCGCCGTTGGTGAGCAGAAGCAGTCTGTAATTTTTCCGCAGTTCTTCCAGGAGAGATCGAACCTCAGGAGACAGAGTCAGAGCCTGTAAACGTGTGTTCTTCCATGTGTAGTAGCAGCTGGAGGCCAGATCCGGATCAGGATCTGTGCCCTGTGTCTCCTGCAAGGCTTCATACCAGTGATGGATCCTCACACTATCTATTGTTTTTCCTTCTGATGGGTCGAATGATTCATGATGAAGCTTTCGTAAATAGCACTCACAGATATCTCTGATGTGGCTTTCCTGCACAAGTGTCGACTTCAGCAGCTCACACACCTAAATAAAGAACACAGCGTAAATCATAAAATCTACATCTTTTTAAAACAAAATAAGTACTGTTAGGGAGTAACAGTTTAGGGCCCAAAGACCAGATGTTTGAAAGAAGACCGAGTCAGAATTATAAAAAATCGAAGAAAAGTTTTACTAAAGATATTTTGCAGTTTCATCAGCAGAAGTCAGCTTCAAGACTCACACGGGAGTTCGTAGGCCGTCCCGCTTACAGTTACAAAGATCACAGCAGTTATACCCTACACCAAGGTCTAAGCTACGTCCTTGCTTCAGGTTGCAGTTTCTGATTGGCTAAGAAATAGATAAACATAGTAATTTTTCACACATATATAGACGGAAGCATATCTCCATCGATTAGGTAGCTGACACTTGAACCCTGAAGTTAGGCACGTCATGACCTTCCACAGAGGGAGGGAGGGCGTCCTGGAGTCTACCACAGGAGGGTGAACCGGAAGAGAGGACTCCAGGACGGTACAGACAGTCAGGGCGGATCAGGCTGAGCAGGTGGCCATGGCGGAGATGACCCTTCGGGTGGCCATGGCGGACTTATAGTTGGTTGGCTGGAGTGTTAGGGGTGATGAAAAGATCCATAGTGCCTCTTTTGTAGTATTTTGGTCCGTTCTTCTGTCAAGGTGTGGTGTAGGTTGAAGAAGACAAAGAGGCCAAAGGCTCCAATACATAAATTTTACTAATTCACTCAGATAGGCACATACAGGCAGAAGCTTTACACACCAAACACGACGTTACATAGACGTAACTATGACTAAGAACGGACAAAGACTGACTGAACTGAAGGAACATAAATACTAACACTGATGAACACTGATCTAACTATAACAAGCTCTAACTATAAACAGGAGAGTCTTCTCAAAACATCAAGATAATGCGTTCTTTCTCTCAAGGAGAGCTACACTTTAGTCCAGAGGTCTTCAATCCTGCTCCTGGAGGGCCACTGTCCTGCAGAGTTTAGTTCCAACCTGCTTCAGCACACCTGCCTTTGAGTATTCAAGCGATTCTGAAGAGCTTGATGAGCTGATTCAGGTGTGTTTGATTAGGGTTGGACCTAAACTTTGCAGGACAGTGGCCCTCCAGGAGCAGGATTGAAGACCTCTGCTTTAGTCTAACTGGAAAGTAAGGCTTTAACAAAATGGTCCCTTACACCAGTGGTTCTCAATTCCAGTCCTCGTGACCCACTGCTCTGCACATTTTGTATGTCTCCCTTATTTAACACACCTGAACCAGATCATCAGCTCATTAGGAGAGACTCCATGAACAGAACTGAGTGTGTCAGATAAGAGAGACATACAAAATGTGCAGAGCACGTGGGTCACGAGGACTGGAATTGAGAACCACTGCCTTACACTATTGGCTTCAATGACCCCTATGTGTTTTAACACGTTGAATACCTTTCTCAAACACAAAACAAGTCCCTATTTCATTTCTGGAAACCGGGCTAAATGAGCAAGCACTGTTACTGTATTCAGATATCAAATACAGACATTAAAGAATACATGAAAAGAACATTTCAGTAATCACACTGGTAACTTATATAACAAAGTAAAATCCCCAGAGAAGTCATTCAACTCATTTGATATTTAGAAGGAAAAATGTTGATTAATACCTTGATTATAATCACTCATTACATTTACATTGAAGCAGCAGTGGATTCCAATCCATCCCCTTCAGTACAATTTGGATTTTTATTTTGTTTTTTAATTAAAAGACATTCATACAGTCTTAAGTGTTGAGTAAGTGTCTAAATAATTTTTGAGAACAATATCATAGAAAAAGAAAGTCCATCTTTAGGTCCACATATGTAGACATCATTTCAACATCAGTTCAGCTAGAACATCATTCAGATTCAGTACACAAAAATTCAGTTCACATTTTGCTGTATTTTTCAACCTGGGTTTATTATTTTTTAATCAATTGATTAGACCGTATATGCAACTGCTGTTGCTTCATCTTTCACTGAATTGGGCTAAAAATGCTTGGATGATGAAATTTCACAACTAAATAATGCTCTGGCTACAAAACTGGATTTATTTGCTCCTCTTACTTTTTAGTCAATTTATTCCCGCTTGGCCAACTTTTACAAACTCTAGGTATTAGGTATCATTCTTATGCCGATGACACAGATTTATATTCATTGTAAACATGGTCAAAGTGAGGCTGTCTCATTGCTCATTAAATGTATTTCTGAGCTAAAATCATGGAGGGCTAATCATTTTCTTTGTCTAAACAGTGATAAAACTGAGGTCCATAAGGCTGGCCAAATACCTCTTATCATTGAGTGTTCTGTACTTGAATAAAAATTGAGGGAGTGATCTTTGATTCTTCATTGACATTTGACATCATGTACAGAATGTTGTAAAGACTTACTTTTTTTCTTAGATTGCAAAATTGCGTCCCATGCTATCCCTTTCAGTTGCAGTAAAGCTAATACATATATTTGTTTTTTCTCCATATTCATTACTGTAATGTGTTTCGTACTAGTTTCTAAGCATACTCTAAATAAGCTCCAGTATGTTCGAAATTCTGCAGTGAGAATTTTAACTAGGACCAAATCCTAGTTAATCATGTTAGAGCCTATGGAGACTAGAGATCATATTACTCCCATTTTTAAATCATTGCACATTCCACCGGGTAAATTTAGAGGCGATTTTAAAGTTCTTATGCTCACATAAAGCTCTTCACGGTCTGGCTCTGGTGTATTTATCTTAGCTTTTAACACCATATATCCCAAACCGAAATCTTCGCTCTTCTCAGCATTGTCTTTTGGTTGTCCATCAAACACGGTAATGTTCCACAGATGACAGAGCTTTTTCAATATTTGCTCCTAGGTTTTGATTTTACTTCCATTTTAAATTCAGGAAGAACAGTCTCTTAGAATTTTTAAAACATATTTGAAAAAATATTAAGTTGGCTGATTGTTGATTGTGGTAAACATTGTTGATTTATTGTTGTTTTAATACACCAATGAAGTATTGTTGATTTTTTTTTATTTTTTTTTATTTTTTTATTGTTCCTTGTATTTCTACCTTGTAAAGCGCTTTGAGAAGCTCCTTTGTTTGGAGGCACTATAGAAAATAAAGTTATTATTATCATCACCCTCAAAGTGTCCAAAAAACATGGTAATGGTACTACTTCGATTGATATACTATATATAGTATATATCGGTATATCAGTGCTCAAATTGAGGGGGGCTGGGGGGATCTCTCTTACAACATTGGGCTGAATTTCCTGGACTGAAAACTTATCCTATATTTTTATTCTTGATCGATAAAAAAGGCTGTTCTTTAAAGTCCCTCTGTGGTGAAAATCAAGGTTTTAATATTGTTTATAATATGTCTATGTGGAGTTTTTAATATGATTTAATACAAACCAAGTAGAAATGTACAAGTCAACACCATTGCTGAGTATTTTCTCCTTAAAACTGCAGTGAATCAAAGACAGTTGAAATCGCTGGTGTTTCTGACGTCACAAACTACGTGTGATCGTCAAGGAGTGGATCTCTGAGCTGGTGTGAGTGAGTGGAGGCGGGACTAATTAGCATATTCATAAAAATGGGTAAATGAGGCAAGGGTGTAGATTTACATTCAAGGCGTGAATATATATATATATATATATATATATATATATATATATATATATATATATATATATATATATATATACACAATTTATTTTATTTTTTTGTTCAAGGAAAAAACGCTTAATTATGCCATTTTGGTGATCAAAGATGAGTTTTAAGGGATAAAATAACAGGGGGACTTTAAGCCTTTTTAATAGTTTGTTGCATACGATCAAATATATTGTAGCCTATATTTTGTATAGAATTGCAACAAAACAAAAATCTTATGGTGGGGAACCCCATGTCAATTCAACCACTGTATACTTCAGAGTATGTCAAAACATATGTAGGCTATGTGTCAAAAACATAGACGGACAGTACCAGAAGTATTGTCAGCTTTTCCTTAAAAGCGTCAGTTTGAGCATTATTCATATTCATGCATTTACCTTCTGAATGGCAATTCGTCCTGCTCCAGCTGTATCGACCAGGGTGTTATCCAAGTCGAATATAATCGATAAAATTCCTCGACTTTCCATCATATTACACATAAACGTCCGATATTGACTATACAGTTCCGAACACGCGGAACTCCGGCTACTGACGTCAGACATGTATTGTGACGCCGCACTCACTTTGCATCATGGGAGATGCAGTTCCCGAGGAAATAAAATCCCGGTGTGGTGAAGTGTCCCGGTCCCACTGAAGTGATGAGTCCCAGCTTAGGACCCCAGTATTATGCCTGATCTAAAGCTTTTCTCGCGATTCTTATTGCAATCAATCAAACTTTTATGCACATAATAATCTTTTATTTTTATCCTGATTATTCATATAGTTAAAGTAGCCTATAGGCTATAACTACTAGTACCTTCAGACTCAACACTTCACCACACCAGTTGCATAAACTGCTAAGACTAGCCTAGTCTTACAAGTTTTTAAGAATGTTCATGTAAGTCAGTTAGGCTACATAAAAACGTAGATTGGTCTAATTTGGTAGCGAAAAATAAGACTGATTAGCTACCCCTAACTACTATTTTTATGCAACTGTCTACTGACATTGTTTGATCAGACTATACTTTTTTCTTCTTCGTTTTTTTCCAAGTAGCCTAAAACATTTCACTGGAAAATGCATACAATTATCATGTGTAGGCTATTTAGGTGGTGGTGTTTTTTCTTCTTGATTTATTTATTTATTTTTACATTTTACTAAGTTCTTTCAATTCACGGAATTTCGTGTGATTGAGATTTATTTGCTCGTTTTATAAAAATCATTGATGTTAAAATGACAAATATAGGCTATATGGCTAGTAAAATTGTATTGTAAAAGCTGCATTCTGCAATGTAAGTTAATATTTATATTTATCCTTGAGAAAAAGACACATTTCTACAGTAAGCTAATACAGCACATGACAGTAATCAGGTGGAAAATCTGAGTGGCAGCTGAATGTCGGAAGACGTGCGAGTTGGCAGCTATGAATGAGGTTACGTGAAAACTTTGGTTTGTTCTCAATAAACATGCTCTTTTTCAGGTTCTTATCAGATTATAGCTATGTGCTGGCATTTGAAGAAGAAAAAAGAACACGCCTGTGTCTGAACGTAACCTATAGCTATATGTAGCCTATCTGTCTAAGGTGGTTCCATCCAGTTGCCTTTCATCTTAACCATGTGACAAGTTTTTTACCATTTACACTTAGCCAGGGCAGATATATACTAATAATTAAAGTCTAAAAACATACTAATTAAAGTCTAAAAACGTTGCACAAATGCAATTTTTCTAAAAAAATCTAAAAAATACTAAATATAATTAAATATTTAAATATACATATTTCCCAATGTGTAGCCAACTGTTTACTACTAATAAATATATCTCACTATATTTCACTATAACACTTTTCACCCAAAATACAAAAAGGAAATAATAAAACTTATAATTTTCGATGCAATCACAACCATGGCCACATGAGGGCATCATAGCGGAGTGAACTCTAAACTTCAACCACAACTCTGTCCATCATGGCTAAGACTGAAACTTGTTTCTCTTTTAGTTATTGGATTGAAGGATATTCTCTACTGTAAAACAAAACTGAATGCCTTCCTATCACAACATCTGTATGGTATGCTGCGACCGTATCGTAGAGAATGAAAGCAGAAACTTTGGGAAATCATTCAGAGACTCTGAAACAGTACCTAAATGCATGAGAATTGTTTCATTATTTACTCGTCCTCAAGTTGTTCCAAAGTCATATGCTTATATTGTTTTCATGAAACACAAAATGGGAACATGAGGAATCATGAAAAAAATATATATTTACAAATTTATATATGTAAACATATTTTGCATCTTTGAGGACAGCATGATACATCATATAATTTACAATCATCTTGCAATGTCTACATTGGTAAGAAATTAGGTAGGCCTATGTTTATCTATCACATTAGCTGTGTTAATTACACATTGTCGCATAATTATACGTTCAAAGCCACGGAATGTTCACTGAGATAAGCAAGTTGCAGCAAGATGCAGTGCAGGATTTACTCACCACTCTATTCATCAGCATTTTCTCAGTGCAAACTCATCTCACCTCATATGGCCTCGCTGCATTTTTACTTTTTCCCCTCTGCTCAGCATGCACACCTTCAGGGCTCTTCACTCACCATGAGGAACATTTACAGTTTTCACAGTGAGTATTTGTGGTTTGTTCTTTATTCTGAAAGGCTGAATTGCATGATCAGCCTTACTTCATAAACAGTGGCCCATGGAGTATTTAGAAACTTATCCCACATTTTTTTACATCATTAATTACTCACCCTCATGTCGTTCCAAACCCTTAAACCCTTCGTTCATCTTCGGAACACGAATTAAGATATTTTTGATGAAATCCATCCATAGACAGCAACGTCATTGCAACTTTCAATGCCCAGAAAGGTTAGTAAAGACATCATTAAAATAGTCCATGTGACTAGAGGTTCAACCTTAATGTTATGAAGCAACAATAATTATTTTTGTGCGCAAAAAAAAAAAAAAAACACTAAAATAAAGATTTTATTCAACAATTTCTTCTCGTCTGTGTCAGTCTCTTACGCTGTTGACGTAGTAAACACAGTGCATCGCTTCCGGGTTCTACGCCAGAACGCCGGCTCACCATTGGCCAGCTCCTGCGTCAGCATCACACGCTGCGGTTCAGAAACCTCTCAGATTTCATCAAAAATATCTTAATTCATGTTCCAAAGATGAAAGAAGGTTGTACGGGTTTGGAACGACATGAGAGCGAGTAAGTAATGACAGAACCTTCATTTTTGGGTGAACTAACCCTAAAGCACACTTTTCAAACAAAATAGTCCCTCCTTAACCAACCAACCAAACAAATGTATAAATAAATGCATTTTTAAAATTATAGATATGCAGTTCAAAATGAAGACAAAAAGTATTTTGACACTTTCTGGTTATGAAATGGTGAAATGTGTTCATTAGTTAATGTGATTAATTACACCTGTGGCTACTCAACATATACCCATACATAATCTACATGACTACGATGGGTAACATACTGTTCTGTAGTTCACTATCTGTGGCAGTTCACTATTAGCTAATCAGTAACTACTGTTTTTGTCATATCTCACAGAGATTATTAACTATTAAGAACTACTATAAACAGGTTAAAAATGAATGTGAATAATGCATAATGTATAATTCACAAATCCGTCAGAAGCAATTACTATCCAAAATCTTACAAAAACCTGAAAAGCTTGCAAGTCAATATTAGGTAGTTACCATGTTTTACACTTTAGAATACTGATCCAAATAATTAGTAATTCCTTTAGAAGGATGTAGCAACACTTGAGTCATACTAGAGGGTTACCATGATCTTCACTTATTATTAATTATGCATTATTATTAATTATGAACCTGTATATAGTAGTTCTTAGAAGTCCGCTGTGAGATATGACAAAAGTTATTGATTAGCTAAGTGAACTACCTCATAACTGAACACTATTACTCACTAATTTGTTAATCAGAGTTTCTTTTTAGTTAATAGCAGTTATTAGAATGTTAATTTAGAGAGCGGGGCACAACCTTACACTTTTTGACTTTCTCGATTTGTGTAAATCCACTTGGTTGTTCAGAGAATTTTTTTCCCCACATTTCACACACGTCTAGTACAATTATGTGGTTTTGTTTCATGAATACAATGTGGAAGTGAAACGTGACCCACATGTGTGCCCCATGGGGCATGTTGTGACATATGAGGGGCATGTAACATGACCATATGAAAGCTTAAAATGTAATCTGATCTAATCAAAAAAATATACAAGACAAACTAAAATATGTTGTCAATAAAATACAATTATTAACATTTTTATACAAAATAATGGCACATACAAAGCAATACACAGCAAAACACAGCTTAGCTTACAGCTTAGTACACAACATAATAAAAATTAATCATTTCTGAATAAATGTTCTGTGATATCTTCCAAAGATTTTTTATTTTTTATTTTGGCACACTCTTTTCTCTTTATGGTGTTGATATGGCAATTAGTAAATACACTAAGTTTCGTCATGCTGGCATGTGTGGAAAGTTTTAAACCAACTAGCCCCGCGTTATTTGTGCCCCGCTCACCCCTACTTCGTTTCTCATTTGTTCCTGTGTGTAGTTATTGGTGGATTTTTGAATAGATAAAATAGTAAACTGTATATTAAAATAACCATGTATCTAACATCTAACCTTACTTCCCTTTTTAGGCCTAACAAAAACTAACACTTTGAAACACAATGTACTAAAACATTCTGTCCTGTGTTTTTGAATGTTGTATGTTGTGTTGCCTTTTACTTTGGTTGTAAAAATATGAGTGTATAAAAAAAAAAGTTTGAGTGTAAAAATAACAAATTTGGGAATTGAAACTAGAAGTTTGAACCTTGTGATTAACAATGAAGTAATCATTAAAACAAAGTTTGCTTTAGTAACAGAAGGGTTTGTCTATGAAAACCAATCAAATTGTGGGGAAATTATGTAATGCAGCATGACATTTTTGCCATACCTCCTTATTCTATAAAAACTGTTGTATTCTTTTAGCTGGTGGGATTCTCAATGGAATTTGTCTGAGATCCTCCGGCCTTGCTTCTGGGGGAGATTCTCTGAGAACTGCTCGAGAGATCCTCCGGCCGTGATTAAAGCATATAGAGGACATTTGCTGAAGTCTGTTTGCTGATTATTCCTGCGCAGGAAGTAGCTAGTAAGGGGAACAGGTATTAGCACCCAGCCGACGTCAATGTGTAGACACGCTAGAGTATAGGATTAGACTCAGCCGCCGTCGATGTGTAGACGCGCTAGAGTATAGGATTGATTAGCACCAGTGGCGGCTGCTGGTCTTTCAAAGAGGGGAAGCTCATTTTCGGCCTACATCATAAAAATTGTCCATTTATTTATACGTAAATTCTGCCCAACGTTCCTTTTCAAGAAAATGCTCTGTGACCCTATATCGTTCCAACTAGGTGTCTTTTCCAGTGACTTGACCAGTGTCCTCTCAATGGCCAGCAGAGTTAGGTATAATTGTATAAATGTAATAATATAATAAAGGTATAAATAATAATATAAAAAAGTATAATGATAATACTACTAATAATATATAGGCTATTTTTAATTATTTTAATAATTATTGTTTTAATTATTACTACTAATATTATAAAAAATATAATAGGATAAGTCAAGTCAAGTATATTTGTATAGCGCTTTTCACAATACAGACTGTATCAAAGCAGCTTCACAGTATTAAATTAAAATAATACAACAAGGTTTGTTTCTAGTGGAATTTATTGATTGATAAAATTAAATTAAATATCCCCCAAATATCCCCATATATTTTGTAATAATATAATAAAGGTATAAATGTATAATTGTGTGAAATGTATTATGAAAAATGGCTAGCAATTTCAACAAGCAAATACCAAGAAAGAGGTAGCAGCAGTTTGTCTTTTGACTATCACTTGAAAAATCCGCGATGGGACTGAGCTGAGTGAGCTCCAATAGCTTCAGCGGCAGCGACTTTTTATTGTATGAAATCGCTGTCAATCAAAAGGAGATGCAGCCCCTCCAATCATCACGCGGAAGCCCGGAGTCCGGGCCAGCCCACTCCTCATTCACCCCCAGAGACGCTGAGCGTCCGTGGGCGGGACATAATCGCAGCATTTATCCAATGACCGTCTAGTTTCGAAGCGCTGAAAAAAACTGTTCAGAGCAGCCCCATTGAAGTCAATGGACGCTGGGCTTCAACAGGGAAATGCACTGTCTGTGACGCTACGGGAATGTATGAGAGAAGGAAATCGAGTCAGCCGCAGGGGCGGAGCTAGGGGGTGGCCAGGGGTGGCCGTGGCCACCCTTGGTCTAAGCTTGGCCACCCCTTTGGCCACCCCTCTCACAACTGCTTTTTCTGTCCCTTTTTTTATTGACAAAAATCGCGTTTTTTAAAACGCTGAACCGTCTCTTTAAGACCACAAAAAACGTGATTTTTCAGACGCACACTCCAACCTCAGCGCCAGGCGCAAGCCAAACGAGTGCGGAAATGTGCAAGTGCCGAATGAGCTTCAGCAGAACATCAGACAGTGATATGCACATACCGGTAGTAAATATAGAGTCAATCTTTCTCAACTGGTGGGTTGCAAGACCGTTTTGAGTAAGTCGAATAGTGTGCAGTCAACAACAAACGTAATTCTCTTTTTTTCTAATGCTACTTTTATTTTAGAAAATGTGCGTGAAAGCTTGTGACACTTCTGTCAGATGCTGAGAAAAGCGCGTTGTCCTTATTCAGTTGGCTATCTTCTGTAAGATGAGATGTTGTCAGGCCAAATGTCAGTAAAACTAACGAACTTTCCTGTCATACGGCTGACAGCAATAGTTGTACTGTGCTTGCGGTACGCACATTACGCGCAAATGCGGCGTGCTGTAGCCGTAGTTCTGTCGTCAATTAACTCATGTAAGAATCAAAACGGCGATTAAAGCGGTCAAAACTGCATGCATGTATTTGTTATACATGTGTCACATGTGTCTGGATTAAAATATTCTGCTATGTGAGATCACAATATAAGGCACAAATGGATATGTAATGTTTTAATGTCCAAATAAATGTGAGCACTGTGCGATAGGCATTCATTTTGCGTTAATTTGTAAAGGACAAACAAAAATGGATCATTTTTAAATCCATAAAATAACTTAATTTTACATTCTGGCAGCATTACATTATGAAAAACATAACATTTAAAATTATGTGCTGTTGACTTCCGCCTTGTTCACATTCTTGCACATGGGGATTCAAAAGAGAACTTTTGTTTTCCTTTTTAATTTAGGTATGATATAACTGTTGCAATTATTTATTTTGACAACTAATATAGAAAGTTAAACATTTTTTTGACAAACTCAGAATTGTTTGAAGAGTTCATTGATTATATAAAACGCATTGAAGGTTGAATAATATTTGGACTACAGTATTATCTGCATGTTATCTCATCATGAAGATGCAACAATGTAGAACAAGCTATTAGAGATTTTGAGAACCAGAACCAAGCTAACTGAGCAAGTTGAACTTTAGCTATAGTGTGTGCCCTTTTATTACTATTTAATTAATTTTAACATGAGGTGGTGGGTAATAATAAAAAATATATAAAATTCACTCAGTATTCCATGATTCCTAATTCACTACTATGTCAATTACAATTAAGTACAAAATAACTTTATTCAGTTGTGTAGGCACTAAAACAGTCCAATACATTATAGTCAAATTATTTTTTATGATAAAATAATTAAGATTTCTGTGCCACCCCAGACTGGTTGCTGGCCCTTGCCTGGCCACCCCTATGAAAAAATCCTGGCTCCGCCACTGGTCAGCCGACCTGCTGTATGTAGCTGATTCTGAACGAACTAACGTTTTCTAACGCATTTTTAGTCAATAAAATGTTAACACAATAGTACATATTTGACCATTCATTTTTTGACATTATAGGGGAAGCCGAGCTTCCCTTGAAGTCTTAAAGAAATCCCCACTGATTAGCACCCAGCCGCCGCTAGAGCAGCGTTTCCCAACTGGGGGGCCGCAGCACCCTGGGGTGCCTTCTGGCGAGAGCAGGGGTGCCGTGTAAAAACCCCATCAAACATTTAAAAATTGCTAAAAAAAAATAAAAAATTACCATCAATCTCGGATCGTTGGAAATCTCTAATAACAACAAATAATGCGCACAAATTTATAATAAAAATGCAAATCATAAGTTTTCGGGGTTGAATTGCGGAGGTTGCTGATTTTATTCCCGTGCCTCATTCCCAGTGCGTCCACATAAAGCTGCCTATTTTTCATTGTTGCACTAACGGTCAAATACACACGAAAACATTGTCACAACGTCCGTCTTGCCGCGTAGGCTATTCACATAAACACATCGGTTATGTCCGTGCTGTTGTCAACGGAAACAAGTGCGATTCATGTTTTTCAGTTTAACGCTTTACAAATATTTAACGCAATTAAAGCAGCATCCGTTTTTTTCTTTCATCCTTTGGCTAGCGTTACATTATATAATCACGTTATTCTTCACACAAATGCTTTTAAACCATGCAAGCGAGAAAATACAAAAGAGAATGCGCTGAACGCAGACGCACAGAATGATGCGCGCCAGAATCGACTTCTCTTTCACGGTTTCGCTTTGAGTATCCTCATGAGAGCAGTCTTAAATTAGTTAAATAGTCTTAAATGAACGTTAAGAGTTGTGAGAAAATGGGACGAGTGTGGGATCCACATGTGCAGCTCTGACATCAGAATCAAATAACACTTCATTCATAAAAAGATGCCATTAAACAATTATTTGAAAAATACTGTATTTATGTTGTTTCTACATTAATTTGGAGATTAACTGTGAAATTATTACATAAAATATATTAAAAACAAGCTATCTTGCGCAATTATAACAAAATTATCCCAATATAAAAACACAAATACTCTGAGTGAGCAAACATTTAGGTGAGATTAGCAATGGTAATTGAGCAATGTTTATATATGAATAAAAGCCTTAATTAAATATGTCATCATGTAAAGTGATCTCTTCAGAAGAAAATAATGATTTCCTAGACTTTAAATGGATGGACAACATTTTTTTATAATATTAAAAATATCTATATGACAGTAGGCCTATATGGCAGTTCTTTGTAAATTGATACATTTCAAGGTATATTATCAAAGTAGTATCGTGACAACACTAGTGTAGGGTGCCACGCATTTTTAAAAATTTTCAAAGGGTGCCTTGACTGAAAAAAGGTTGGGAAACACTGCACTAGAGTATAGGATTGATTAGCACCCAGCCGACGTCGATGTGTAGACGCGCTAGGGTATAGGATTAGACTCAGCCGCCGTCAATGTGTAGATGTGCTAGAGTATAGGATTGATCTACGACATTATTCATTAATGATGGAACAGTATTCTAAAGAGTAACCCAACTATGTACTGAAAACTTTTTTTTTTTTTCCTTTGCGTTTTTCGCCTACAGACAACAACGTTGTCAAAACGATCTCCGTTCACACAGATCCGCGAAAACAATTAAAAACGGTGTATTATGCTGCCAGGCCAGTAGCTGGCGATGTCACTTTGTAAAGAAACACTAAGCGCCTGTAGACTGAACACATAATACGCATGAACATAATGTCGCTGTTTTTAGAAATGTGTTTTTGTAGTTTACATGATGACAATAACGGTATTGTTTACAAAAACTTGCACTTTGAAACCCAATTTCAACTTTTTGCATTTTCAGGCCCCCAAAATGCTGTTGTTGCGTAAATGAACGGCCGAAATGCATAAAAGTTTTCCATTTTCAGTGTGGAAGTGGCCCTGAAAATGTTTAATAAGTAGTTATGTCTTAAAACAACTGCATGTATTATGATAAAAAAAGAGCCGTGCAAGCAGATCTGTTATCAGTTGGTACTGTGCAGCTTGCATGTAGAGGAAGACATTGAGAGCAGTTAGTGTATCCAGAGGAAGTGTCATGTATTGTTATTTCAAGCATTAAAATGACACTTAAAATGACACTTCTCACTCCCTCTCTCGTGTATCTCTCATTATGTAACCTTGCGTGCACACACCTGGCCGAGCGCCAAACGTTGACACGCAAAAATGTGTCACTGCATTCTGTACTCGTTTCGGGCATGATCAGAAATTGGAGCATTTCTCACGCATGTAGATTCTGCTCATAGCACGGATGCCAGTCTCTGTTTCAACAATTCCTGTTCATGTAAAGTTCTTTTCAAAACACGTTTTGTAAACAGAAGTTTCAGGGAGGGGAATGTGAGAGAGTTATGGCTACCAAAACAAACACTGCAGCAATTACAGCTACAAATCTCAGTTCACTGATTTAGCCTCCATTTCAGTCCTTCTGATGGTTCATATCATTAGCATTAGCAGCAATGTTATTGATTTGTTTAGGAATTTAAAAAAAAGTAAATGCAATTTCAGCTACTTCAACATATTAGACATATGAAATATAATTTTGACTAGTCATATTTATATTTTTAATTATTAGAATTGCAATTAGTATTTTGATTATTTAGGACAGGGGTGCCCAATCCTGTCCCTGAAGATCTACCTTACTGCACACTGTAAACCTGAATAAGTTGGCAAAACTAAAAAAATAAAATTGAGGAGATCAGTTCATCAGAAATTCTAAGTTTAAGTAAGCAGAGCAGATTTTTATTTTGTACTATGCATGTTAATTGCTCTTAACTTGAAGTATTTGGGTAATATATATCATGTAATCTCAATTTAAATATATTTAGTAGTGGAAACATAACTAGCTAATTCATTGAATGCTAGCTTGCTAATTGGTAGCACAATGCTTCGATTAGCACATTTGCATTTGTTTGCTCCTTTGCTGTACACCTTCATGGGTTTTAGAGGAGGTGTGGCTTTGTAGACACTCTGAAGGGATCTTATGCTTTCAAAGCTAACTCGGTATTGCTAGCTTCTACGAAAATTACCTACTCTACTTTTAACTTACCTATTCTCAAACTAAGTTCATGCTCCAATTCGTGAGCTTAGAATTATAAGGTTCTATCTCCACTTTTGGTCGAAATTGAGTTTTTGACATAATCTGATCCATTAGGTGTTTATTAATGCCTGTGTGGTGTTATTTTTGTAATATTTTTGTAAAAATATTTTGTTAGTAGTTATTAATAAAATAGATTATTCTACATAACAGTTTTGCCAGCTGGGATGTAAAAACTTTGATGCTCAATATCTCAGAACTACCCTAAACGGAGATAGAACCTTATAATTCTAAGCTGTCGAATTGTCACCATGATGGTAATCCCCGCCCCAGCATTTTTGTTGCCATGGTAACATTTCCAAAATGGTGGCCTGTCTGGTCTGTACGTTGCAGTGTCAGCAATTTTTAAAAATGCTTGTTTTTGTTACTAAAGGTATGTTTCAACCCATACAACAATTCTAATGTTTTAATAACATATCCTAGATTACACTTGACCTGATTTTCATACATGTCTTGAACAAATTGATATAAAACAAGTTATGAAAATGTTGTGGTGACATATGTGTCACATCGGGCTGTTAACCTTAAAACAGTAGGTGGAATTTTGATGTGACATACAGTGCTATGCATAAGTGAATACACCCATGCTAAAGTTGACTAAAAAGAGGAATAAAAAATCATATTTTGGAAATTGAATTTAAAAAAATAGGAAAAATCCAACCTTTAAGGACACCAATTTTCTTTGTGAATGAATAATATATCGTAAATAAATAAATGTTCTTACTTAAAATACATGGTGCATAAGTGAGTACACCCCTATGTTAAATTCCCATAGAGGCAGGCAGATTTTTATTTTTAAGTATTTAAAAAAAAAAATATTTAGGATACTATGCATCCTGATAAAGTTCCCTTGGCCTTTGGAATTAAAATAGCCCCACATCATCACATAGCCTTCACCATACCTAGAGATTGGCATGGTTTTATTTCAGTTAGCCTAAAAGCTAGTTTGATTTGCATTGAGAGATGATCTTATGGAAAGTACCCCATGCCAAACTCTAGGTATGGTGAAGGCTATGTGATGATGTGGGGCTATTTTAATTCCAAAGGCCAAGGGAACTTTATCAGGATGCATAGTATCCTAAATATTTTTTTTTTTAAATACTTAAAAATAGGGCTGCACGATTTGGGGAAAATGTCAAATTGCGATAATTGAGGTCAATATTGCGATATGCGATATAATAAACAAATAGTTTCATGAGTCAACTTGCTTGGTTCTCAAGGAAAATAAATGCACACACAGATTAGTGATAATCAGCCTAAAGAAAAAAGTTCGTTAGTCAAGAGCAGTGAGTGTTTTTCTCTGTTCCCTTTGTTCTTTGATTAACTTTAGCGACAGATTTTTATTATTATTGCATTTTAACAAGAACAAAACATAATTTACATACAAGAGTACATATTACCATACATGTCAGGGGTTAAGAAAAATAATAATAATAAAAAAAATAGAAAAATAAAAAAGAATAACTTTAGCGACAGATATAATTAGTGGCTACTGTGTACTGTCCCTTTAAGACCAGCCGCTGTCAGAGACGCGGATCTCACACGCGCCTCATTCTTTCACGAGTCATCACAACTCTTCACGTTCATCATAATACTACTCTTATGTTATGAAGACACTCGACAAAAAGACATTTTGGCATAATTGTGTGTGTTATTGTTCGTTCAAGCTCGAAAGAGAACTGTATTCTGTCATGCTGTTTTGTGCGCACGCACGATATTAGCGCGAGTCTTTCTGTCTGTCACAGTCACAGGCAGCGCGTTCATTTTGTCATAGTGCTACATGTGTGTTGTTCGTTCTACCGCGAAAGAGAACTTGATACTGGCACGCGTCTATCTGTGTGTGTGTGTCAGGAGGACATTCACAGGCAGCTCGTTCTTTTAAGTCTTATCGCGCATGAATGGTTTAAAAGCATTTGCATTAATAAGTGTGTTAACAGCGCTAATTTGTTTATTTAATATAAAATCGCAGCATTTTGCGTCATATAATCGCGTAGGATTGACATCGCGATTGCGATTGCGATACGATTAATCGTGCAGCACTACTTAAAAATAAAAATCTGCCTGCCTCTATGGGAATTTAACATAGGGGTGTACTCACTTATGCACCATGTATTTTAAGGAAGAACATTTATTTATTTACGATACATTATTCATTCACAAAGAAAATTGGTGTCCTTAAAGGTTGGATTTTTCCTAATTTTTTTTAAATTAAGGCATTAAGTTCAATTTCCAAAATATGATTTTTTATTCCTCTTTTTAGTCAACTTTAGCATGGGTGTATTCACTTATGCATTACACTATATGTGTCACATTAAGAAAAATGGTAATGAGCTGCTCAAATAATTTAGCTGATTAAATTATTTTAGTGTTATATATATTCTGCTGCTCAGTTCAAAGCATTTTTGAACATATGTAAACAAAAAAATGTCAAATTAATAACATTGTTAATGAAAAGTATTTTGAAAATATTTTGCATACCTGTAACTAAAACAGGTATGCAACATATGGTATAAAACAGGTATACCATATGTTGCAACCCTGTATCACATGAAATACGTTCTGAGGAAACTATTTTGCAAATCGCAATTACGTTACATGCCAACATATAAGCAGTGCTATTACGTTGGTCCTTAACCTAATATAAGCAGTGCTATTACGTTGGTCCTTAACCTAATATAGCCCAATCCATTGCAGTGCTATTACGTTTGTCCTGAACATAATACATCCAAAGCAGGTTTCTTTTCACACGTAGCAGCTAATGCTGTTCATTTTGTTTAAATTATTTACTCCCTTTTTCTCATTGGGCTACAAAATATTATCTATGCCAGGGCGAGTCAAATGGCGGCACCCAGATAATTTTTATCTGGCCCTCCAACTGGTTTTTGATGTTTAAAACCCCTCGCAATCTGATATCAAAGTCCCCGCAAAGGTTTAGCGCGTTCAGCGGTGAGTTTAACAACGCACGTGATCATTCAGCGGTGAGTTTAACCATATAAATTGTCTCTGGTTTAACAACGCAGCGGTGAATTTAACAACACTCAACTGCAGGTAAAACGGCATTCAGAGGTGAGTTTGGCCAAAGCAACCCTCAACTGCAGGCAAAACGACATTAAAAGGTGAGTTTAACAACGCTCTAAGATGCTTGCAAGTAATTGCAGTTTTAGCGTTTTCTTGTCTTTGGTAGGACACTGCTTTAAGAAGCTGGATAACGTATTTTTATCGGAGGTTTGATTAAAAACTGTTGAGTCAGGAAAATAAGTTGTGTTTAGAAACTTTAGATTTATGACGATAAATGATAGAAGAAATTATAAAAATAATAAATAAATAAATAATAAAAATATATTTTTATAATTTCTTCTATCATTTTTCGAGAAGAGAAGCTGTTTAATTAACATTTATTCACGAGAACATATGTATTTTTATATATATATTTTAATGTTATTATTTCGGTCTTATTGTCAGGGAAGATGGATTGCTTTGCTGTTTATTGATATTTTTAAAATTATATTTTATCAGTAGGAAATCGCACTGAGGAAGTCTCGTTCCGAACACATCGCGATATTTGGCATCAGTTCACGTGTGTCAGATGTTGGTAAGTAAATACCTAAATACGCTGTCCTAATAATGTGTGATATAATGTCTTTTCTGTTTGTCGATATTAATCTGCCATTATATCTGCCATCTCCACGGAGACTTTGCGTTTCATTGCTTTCTAATTCAAAACAGGGTGATTAACACTGCCTGTCACGTGACGTGCTATAGGCCTAGATATTCATATCAAAATAGTACAATTAGTTCCAAAGTTGTATTTGTAGTAGAAGCACAGTAAAAACAACACTTACCATGCTTTTACCACAGTAACATTAGTTTTACTGTGATAAGTGTAGTAAAAAGACAGTAATCACAAAACTTGCCATGCTTTTACCACACTATTTGTAGTTTTAATGTGGTGCTTATTGTAAATGCACAGTAACCACAACACTTACCATGCTTTTACCACAGTAACCATAGTTTTACTGTGATTGGTTTAGTAAAGGACAGTAATCACAAAACTTACCATGCTTTTACCTCAGTATTGATTGATAGTTTTAAAGTGATATTTGTTGTAAATGCATATTAACCACAACACTTGCCATGTTTGTAAGGCTTTATAATGTAACATCCAATATTTGTAAAGTATATCAGTACTTTTTCCTTTAAATAATCCTATATATTATACATAATGATATTTTCTTTTCTCTTTTTTCAGCTGAAAAGACCAAAAGGGCCTTTCGGACTCAGTCAGCCCATTATTGTTGGAGGAGAAGTAAACGGAGGAGACGGAAAGCTGCAAAGGCAAATATTCGCAATGGTATGTATGAGTTGGTTTTAACCCTAAATCAAACATTTTATCAAGCATTTGTTGTTTCTTAAAACTTTTCTCACAAAACCCATAGCCCAATCAGTACAAACATAGACTGAAAGTCTTGATAATTCACAAGATTTAACAAGTTGTCAAATTCGTACGATACTCGTACATATTTGTACACTCGTACACAATCCTGCAGCTTTTACTCCTAGTGCTGTCATTGGCTACTGCCTCAATTCCTGTACATATTTATCGCGATATTTGTAAATCAGTTGCGCCCCTTCTTGGAAAGTAGTCGCACTGTAATATAAACAGATAGTTTATATTAATTGCAAATTGGTCCCCGTCTGTTTATGTTCCAGTGATACATGATGTCTCTCCTCACCTCATAACCTACCTCTGTTTGCAAGAGTGGAAAAGCTTATCTGACTTGTCACATGACATCAGGTACTCGATTATTTTGTCATAATCAGATCAGTTACACTGCTGATAACTGTCCCGTTTGCATGTAAATCATTTTCATGATTATTGCTTGCTATTAAAGACATACTTTTATTCATAGAAATGCCCACATTTCAGTGAACTTAATACATAAAAATGCTTTTAACATTTAATTATGCAACACTCTTTACAGAAAACATATCCCACAGTTATAAACTGACTATTTGCAAGTAATGTATTAAAATGACCTTCCTTTCTGTTTTGCAGGATTACTTAGTCCTTTTTTTTAAAGCTCTACCAATATCAAACTCAACCCTCACAAGAGCTACTAGTGAGTCGCAGCGAATCTTGCCGTGATCAGCCCTTCCCAGGTGAAGTTTCTAAATATATCAGTATTTACTCATCAAATGTTCTCTCCTGAATCATATGGTAAATTAACTTATTTATAACTGTCTTAATTTGTGTTTCAAGAACAATAGTAATTGCACATAGAGTAAGTCGAGACTATCTTGTTTTACAGCCGAGAAGGAAGACCAGCCCTTATATCAACGCAAGCTAATCGAATAAGTCCTTTGTTTCGGGTGAGGAAGGAACATCTGGTGCCCAAAGACGACAGAAAAGTGCGCGAGTCCATTGGTATGGCTTGTATTGAAACAATGCTGTAATATGTAGTACATAATTTGATGTTGACAATTTTACATTGTACAGGTTATCACTTGGTTTTTGACCAAGTGAAGCTCTTGAAACAATTGACAGAAGAGTATGTTGTCTGGAAAGAAATCAAGCATCACTGGTAAAGGCTCAAAAGAGACCATGCCTTTCTTAAAAATCTTTTAAAATATGTTGCTGTTGATATGGGTAAAACTGTTTTTGTTCAGGACTTATATATTATATATATATATATATATATATATATATATTAGGGCTGTCAAAAGATTAATCGCATCCAAAATAAAAGTTTGTGTTTAAATAATATATGTGTGTGTACTGTGTGTAATTAAATTTGTATATATAAATACACACACATGCTTGTATATATTTAAGAAAAATGTGTAATTTATATATATAAAAAATTATATTTATATATAATATAAATTATATATAAATATATACAGTATATGTATGCAAATATTTCTTAAATATATACATGCATGTGTGTGTATTTATATATACAAAATAATTATACACAGAATACACACATATATTATTTAAACAAACTTTTATTTTGGATGCGATTAATCGCGATTAATCTTTTGACAGCCCTAATATATATATATATATATATATATATATATATATATATATATATATACTTCAATGTGTATATTATATAATGTACTGACTGCTTCTTTGTAAATTTATGTAAGGAACAGGCAACTCTGGCCCTTTGCATTCTACTTTTTGAGGTTAGTTAAGAGTTAACCTCCAACCCTAATCAAGCACATCTGAAAATTTTAACCAAAGTCTTCAAGTTTACTTCTAGACAATAGGCAGGAGGGTTTGAGGTCGGAGCTAAATGTGCAGGACAGTGGACGCTGAGGGCCAGAGTAAACCATCACTGCTTTAAATAACGCAGAACATAAGCTGACCCGACTGTCCATTAAACAACTTGGTTTCTGTTTTTTGTTTTACTTTCAGACCAGGACTGGAGAAGGCCTGACAATGGGATGTTGAGACTTCTTCTTCTGGTTGAGAAAAAGCTACACCACATCAGTGATCACATCTTCTGTTCTTCAACTGAACAAACTGTTTAGACGAGGAAGAAGAACACGATGGAGACATACAGGGAAGAGCAAGAAACCAGTTTATCACAGCTAAACTGGTTTCTTGCTCTTCCCTGTATGTCTCTATCGTGTTCTTCTAATGAATCATTATTTTCCAACACAATATCAAATCTGTTTTCTGTAGGTGACTGAATATGATTATCTGGCACTCGTTATGTGGCTTCAGCAGCTGTGAATGGATTTATATGATGTTAATGTATTTTTGAAGACACATTTTTATTTATCTTGAATCTCATTTGTCTTTATGCTACTTTATCAACTTTATGCTTTGTTCTCCAATAAAGTGTTGTTTAATAAAGTATGGTGACTATTGTGTATTGAAAGTGGTGTTTGGTACAGTAAATAGACATTTTTATTTGAGAAATTTTAATTTCTTATTTCTTTAACAATAACTACATATAATTAATAACATATAAATAACTACATATAATTAATGACCATGATTCTTTTTCTTGGGACATAAAAATTTAGATCTAGTTAATGATATATGGGACAACAATGCAACAAAAGTTGCACATACTTGCATGTATGCCAGTTTGCAGTGAAATAAAAGGAAGCTATGTGAATAACAAGGCTGCAGTGGGCTATCTTCCTATAAATACTTAAAGCTTAATTGAAGATGATCCATGTTGATCATTCTAGTATACTCTATATAGTATACTCTATATATCACTGATGTCAGGAATATAAGCAGCAAGAGGGGGTGAAAATGAAATGTTGGCACTGTTTTTTTGTTGTTTTACTGAATGGTGCATTATCCTTGTGTAATAGTAATAGTATGTGTAGATTATACTGTCCTTCCACCCCCAGGGCCCCAGCAATGGCCCCCAGAAGAGCAAACAAATGCACATTTCAAATGGCTGTAACTCAAAGTCCGGTTAGTGTATCAAAGAGAAAATTGGCTGGACAACTGCTTATGCTATGTTTAATAAATAATGTTGGCCACAGTTTTCAGACATATATGGAAAGCTGGCATAAAGTTTTTTTTAAAAGTGCTCACAGTAAAATATCAAATTTCAGCCTGTCCCTCATATATGTCATAAAGGTTTGCACAATGAACAAATTTAGAACTCCAGTTGTCCATTAAATATACTATTTATTTAACATTTATTGTTTTATTACTAAACGTTTTAAACTACATTACCCACATATCTCTGTCATTCTATCAGTGGAGCAGGATGCATTGTACTGTAGTTCATTGAAATGTGCAGACATGCTTAGGGTTAGGGTTAGGATCTCGGTAAAGAAGTAATTTCTCACAACATAGAGACACTTTATAGTTAGCTTAATGTATAACTAACGTAATAATAACGCCAAAACATACTTTGTCACATGAAGCGCCGTTTTATATGGGTTAAACGATTGTCCAATCACAGCGAGTTCTGCGATAAAGTCACAGCCAATAACAACCCAGCTGAACAGATGCGTCACACTTACATGCCCATTTATGGTAAACGATGACAGATCTCTTCTGGTTCCGGCTGCAGGGATAGATACCTTCAATATTTTATATTTAGGCTGTTAAACATGTATTCCTTCTAATTAAATTATAAAACTCATATTTAAAAACAAAAGACTCCTTTGTGTGGTTACCATCCAAAAACGAGTTCACATGATCAATGACACAAATTTGCTTATTTGATTAGACTGATGCATAAATACATTTGAAAGAGAAACTTTTTTCTAAGCAATGTCCTACAGCAGGGTAGTTTTGCAGTATTTTAATTAAAGATAATTACATGTACTAAAGTGCTTCTAACATTTACAGTGGATGTATAGTATATTAAAGGTATATCAATTATATTCAAATAAATGTAACAAAAGCACAATGAATGGACACCATTTTGAAAGCTTATTCCAATATTTAATGTCAAACTGTTTAAAGACAAATGTAGCGCCAAAACTACAGCACAACAGTATAAAAATCAGTTAATTAAAAATATCCAGATACAATCTATTATAGTGACACATACATTAACGTTAAAAAATTGCTATGATGAAGTTATATATTTACAAACCAAGAGATGAGATTCAACTTTGATATGTGAACATACATTTGTTTCTTCGCTTTAAAGATCAAATAGGCAAAAACATAAGCACAACATTTTACATTCTCAACTTTCATTCTATATCCTTGTGATTTTTGGTCACTTTTATTGTAACTTTAGCAAAACACCTGATGAGCACTGACACTTTTTTGAAAAAGGCATTAGGCAGACATCAAGTACAGTTTATGAAGCTAAAAGAGAAAACAAAACGCTTTAACAATATGGAAAAAGATAAATCACTATTTTCAACATTGGTTCTGCATATATCAAAGAGATCCTGAGGAGTGGGACTCCACATGAAGACTTTCAGAAACTGAGACAGAGCAAAGGGTGCACCTCGCTGGACACATCCTACGCATGCCCAAACAACAACACCCAAACACAGTGATGAAGTGGACACCACCAGGAGGATGCAGGAGACAGGGAAGACCAAGGAAGACAGGGAGACAGATGTTTCACGAAGACCTGAAGAATGTCAGTGTCCCATGGGAAGATGTGGAGAACTTGGCCACGGATTGAATACTCTGGAGGACACTTGTTGCCCAATGTGCCCAGCACAGCACTTGATGATGACGTTGTGAGTTTATCCATAACTGTGGGATATGTTTTCTGTAAAGAGTGTTGCATAATTAAATGTTAAAAGCATTTTTATGTATTAAGTTCACTGAAATGTGGGCATTTCTATGAATAAAAGTATGTCTTTATTAGCAAGCAATAATCATGAAAATGATTTACATGCAAACGGGACAGTTATCAGCAGTGTAACTGATCTGATTATGACAAAATAATCGAGTACCTGATGTCATGTGACAAGTCAGATAAGCTTTTCCACTCTTGCAAACAGAGGTAGGTTATGAGGTGAGGAGAGACATCATGTATCACTGGAACATAAACAGACGGGGACCAATTTGCAATTAATATAAACTATCTGTTTATATTACAGTGCGACTACTTTCCAAGAAGGGGCGCAACTGATTTACAAATATCTTGATAAATATGTACAGGAATTGAGGCAGTAGCCAATGACAGCACTAGGAGTAAAAGCTGCAGGATTGTGTACGAGTGTACAAATATGTACGAGTATCGTACGAATTTGACAACTTGTTAAATCTTGTGAATTATCAAGACTTTCAGTCTATGTTTGTACTGATTGGGCTATGGGTTTTGTGAGAAAAGTTTTAAGAAACAACAAATGCTTGATAAAATGTTTGATTTAGGGTTAAAACCAACTCATACATACCATTGCGAATATTTGCCTTTGCAGCTTTCCGTCTCCTCCGTTTACTTCTCCTCCAACAATAATGGGCTGACTGAGTCCGAAAGGCCCTTTTGGTCTTTTCAGCTGAAAAAAGAGAAAAGAAAATATCATTATGTATAATATATAGGATTATTTAAAGGAAAAAGTACTGATATACTTTACAAATATTGGATGTTACATTATAAAGCCTTACAAACATGGCAAGTGTTGTGGTTAATATGCATTTACAACAAATATCACTTTAAAACTATCAATCAATACTGAGGTAAAAGCATGGTAAGTTTTGTGATTACTGTCCTTTACTAAACCAATCACAGTAAAACTATGGTTACTGTGGTAAAAGCATGGTAAGTGTTGTGGTTACTGTGCATTTACAATAAGCACCACATTAAAACTACAAATAGTGTGGTAAAAGCATGGCAAGTTTTGTGATTACTGTCTTTTTACTACACTTATCACAGTAAAACTAATGTTACTGTGGTAAAAGCATGGTAAGTGTTGTTTTTACTGTGCTTCTACTACAAATACAACTTTGGAACTAATTGTACTATTTTGATATGAATATCTAGGCCTATAGCACGTCACGTGACAGGCAGTGTTAATCACCCTGTTTTGAATTAGAAAGCAATGAAACGCAAAGTCTCCGTGGAGATGGCAGATATAATGGCAGATTAATATCGACAAACAGAAAAGACATTATATCACACATTATTAGGACAGCGTATTTAGGTATTTACTTACCAACATCTGACACACGTGAACTGATGCCAAATATCGCGATGTGTTCGGAACGAGACTTCTTCAGTGCGATTTCCTACTGATAAAATATAATTTTAAAAATATCAATAAACAGCAAAGCAATCCATCTTCCCTGACAATAAGACCGAAATAATAACATTAAAATATATATATAAAAACACATATGTTCTCGTGAATAAATGTTAATTAAACAGCTTCTCTTCTCGAAAAATGATAGAAGAAATTATAAAAATATATTTTTATTATTTATTTATTTATTATTTTTATAATTTATTCTATCATTTATCGTCATAAATCTAAAGTTTCTAAACACAACTTATTTTCCTGACTCAACAGTTTTTAATCAAACCTCCGATAAAAATACGTTATCCAGCTTCTTAAAGCAGTGTCCTACCAATGACAAGAAAACGCTAAAACTGCAATTACTTGCAAGCATCTTAGAGCGTTGTTAAACTCACCTTTTAATGTCGTTTTGCCTGCAGTTGAGGGTTGCTTTGGTCAAACTCACCTCTGAATGCCGTTTTACCTGCAGTTGAGTGTTGTTAAATTCACCGCTGCGTTGTTAAACTCACCGCTGAATGATCACGTGCGTTGTTAAACTCACCGCTGAACGCGCTAAACCTTTGCGGGGACTTTGATATCAGATTGCGAGGGGTTTTAAACATCAAAAACCAGTTGGAGGGCCAGATAAAAATTATCTGGGTGCCGCCATTTGACTCGCCCTGGCATAGATAATATTTTGTAGCCCAATGAGAAAAAGGGAGTAAATAATTTAAACAAAATGAACAGCATTAGCTGCTACGTGTGAAAAGAAACCTGCTTTGGATGTATTATGTTCAGGACAAACGTAATAGCACTGCAATGGATTGGGCTATATTAGGTTAAGGACCAACGTAATAGCACTGCTTATATTAGGTTAAGGACCAACGTAATAGCACTGCTTATATGTTGGCATGTAACGTAATTGCGATTTGCAAAATAGTTTCCTCAGAACGTATTTCATGTGATACAGGGTTGATATGTTGATATCATATGTCGGTACTATTTTAAGGTTATTTTATCTTTTAAGTAAAAAAACGTAAGTTTTTATTTTCACTGAGCATTGTATTGTTTGTTTGTTTACAATTTTATTGCACAATATACACATTTTTGCAATGTTATTGCACCACATGCATGTTCAACATGTTGACCTCCAGTGTGAGATAGTTATTTATTTTTATTCAGTTTGCACATTTTCGAGTTGTGAAAAAATAATAAAAAAAATGTATTTCTGGGTAAACCATATACCTGAAAATGTAAATTTTGATATGTTACAAAAGAGTTGTCGTAAAATTGAATGGTCACAGTTATGTGGTTTTGAAATATGTGGCAAAGCAAATAAAATGCAAAAACTGTATTACTTCTGAAAAAGTTTTTTTTAATTTATCTTCCCAGAAAAGTTATAATTTTGAAAATGTTGTGGAAAAGAAAATAAACAGAAAAAAACTGTTATTTAGCAAGAAAACGGACAAAATGTATATATATATTTTTTTTTTTCAAATGAGAAATAAAAGCCCAATGTGACATATATGTAACATTAAAAATGTATCATAAACGCCATGTCACATATATGTACATCACAGATCTTTGACAAGGAGTGGTTGTATTTAAAAAACAACTGCAGAAACATATTTTAAGTGGTCCATTTGGTCTGTTTTGGTCTGTTATTGCTCCTTATTTTCCTATAAGGGGAAATTGGTCCGGGTTCTTATGGGTTAAAGGGGAGCTATTATGCAAGGTTCACTTTTTGATGGTGTTTGAACATAAATGTGTGTCAGCAGTGTGTGTACACAACCACCCTATAATGGTAAAAATCCACCATAAATCAGCAGTGTCTCAGAACAAGCCGTTTCAAAATTCTACATTTTGTGACACAAAATGCCTAGGCCCCGCCCACGACTGCTGATGGACTCTTCCCTATTAGCATAGACTAATAGACCCTGCATAGCATAGACCCTGAGAGAGCTGTACATGTTCCGCCATTTTCTACGCGCTGGAGCAGCTGTAGTGATAAGAAAAATGTCTCAGTTTTGTAATAACAAGCCAGGTGTTTTGTTGTTGGCATCCTTCTGTCTCTAGAGACAATGGAATCTGCACCTTAATTGAGAAGTGTTTACTGAGTTGTGGAGCTGCATCGCCGGCTGTGGCTGAATAAGCCAATTTTTACACCAGACTGCTTTGTGAACGAGGGTCAATACAAAGCAGGTCTTGCTAAAAAGTTGTAACCCAAGGATGGAGCAGTACCAACTAGCTGTTCGTGATCCTGAAGATGTAAGTATCACACTTTATATTCTGTAAATGATTGAAAATCGCCTTTCCAAATGTGCTTGTTACTAAGTTCCGTGGCTAATGCGGCTGAAGTTCCCAATAATGTCTGTGATTGTATTCACAGAGACAAGAGTTATGTCGTCATTTCCATTTTAAAGTAAGGCGATTGACTTTTTAAATACTGTGTACGTTTTCTGTATAGACAAGAGACTAAAAGTGAAATGTTTTTTGCAACGACCAGCACAGCTACACATATCAGTAGCACCAGGGGTTTACAAGCTGCAAAGGCCACGCCCTCTTCTGGAAAAGGGGTGGGGGAGCAACAGCTCATTTGCATTTAAAGAGACACACATGAAAACTCACACCCAAATAGGGGCAAATTGGACAAATTATAATAAATGATCTGTGGGGCATTTTGAGCTGAAATTTCACAGACACATTCTGGGGACACCTGAGACTTATATTACATCTTGTTAAAGGGGCCACAATAGGTCCCCTATAAGATCTTCAGGATCACTTAAAGGGGACATATCATGCTAAATCCACTTTTTTAGCCCTTAAATGCATTTTGTTGTATATTTGGAGTGTTTAGAAGTACAGAAAATATGAAATTATTCTCTTCAGGTGCTTCGTTGATATCTTTATATTCTGTTTTGGCCCTATTTTTCAACCTGTTCCGATTTTTCTGTTATCTATGACGTTTTGTGAACTAATACGTCACAGTATTTGCAGCGGA
Organism: Vimba vimba; assembly: GCA_022828995.1. Taxonomy (NCBI): domain Eukaryota; kingdom Metazoa; phylum Chordata; class Actinopteri; order Cypriniformes; family Leuciscidae; genus Vimba; species Vimba vimba. The sequence continues at coordinate 11,952,318 of CM040834.1, read as the reverse complement.
ACTGCCAAATAAGGGCATTGACTTCCGGCCCAACACTTCGAGCAATCCGCCATTTCTATTTCTCACTGCAATTTTGTAGTCCAAGCTAAAGGATGCAGAAGTTACGAGAGGGTAAGTTAAAATGTTCGGTTGTTGGATGTAGTAACCCACACACTTCATTACACCGTCTAATGTAGATAAACTGCCGCGCTTGTGTGTCAGGACGCATATGTTTAACTGAAAGAACGAGCAGAGAGAGAGACCCGGTCGCGCGCGCGCTCACTCTCTCTCTTCAGAGAGGCGAAAGTGTAAACAAGACATCACCGTCTCCAAACTAGACGCTGTCTTGCTCTCTCTCCCTCGCACATATTAATCAAAATAAATCGACACGGTGGTAAAAGGTCGGAAGACCAAAGTTTCATGTGTAAATACAGTAACGCACCATTGCGATACATCCATATGAAGACGTTGTTCTGCAGGTTCGTCGTCTTCATTTTTATCTCGCTCCGGCTCCGACATGTAAGGCTGGATGGACAAGTCTTCCGTTGTTGACATTTTGTTAATAACGTGTGAATAAAAAGTTTCTGTGCCGCTAGATAATCGTATCTCTGCTATCAAACTACAAAAATGGCTGAACAGGGTGGAGTTGAACCTCTGCAACCTGTAGAGGGGGCGGGGTATGAAGTGTCTCAGTTGTATTTAAAGAGACCGCACCAAAACGGGTTGATTGAGACGCACGTCAGAAAAGGGGTGGAAAAGGGACCTGTGGAGCTATAATAATGAGGAATTCAGACCCAAGCATTGCAATTCCGCTTTATATAGACTACAAATGTATGATTTATATGTAAAAAGGAACAATTTAAAAGCATGATATGTCTCCTTTAATAATTACAGGTGTGTTAGATCTGAACTCTGCCGGTAAGTAGATATCCAGGAACAGGATTGAGCTACCCTGATTTAGGATTTAAATACAAAGTTTTGTCATGAAACTCGAGCCTGGCCTTGCAATCACATCTTTCTCTATAGACACAGTTTATTGGTTCTTGCTGTATCAGCAGCCAATGAGCTTGCTCCTCAACTTTCAAATACTTGGTCAGCGTCTGCTGTAGCTGTGCAGCACGCTTTCAGAAACCTTCCACCTCCCCCAGCTCCACCTGTATATATCTGCTACGGGTCATGTACGCTATGTTGTACATCAGCATCATGTCTTACTTGCTCACAGCAGTGTGTCATGTATGTATTGGCTGTAGCAAGTCCTGTTACAGTAACCAACAGCAGCAGCGTAGCAAATCTATTACGCCAAGACCAAACATATTAACATTGTCATATCCTTTTACATGCCAAACACACCAAGAGTTGTCATGACAGATATATGTTATTTCCAAAACAAATATGTGACCCTGGATCACAAAACCAGTCATAAGTCGCACAGGTATATTTGTGGCAATAGCCAACAATACATTGCATGGGTCAAAATTATCGATTTTTCTTTTATGCCAAAAATCATTAGGCTATTAAGTAAAGATCATGTTCCATGAAGATATTGTGTACATTTCGTACTGTAAATATATAAAACATGTATTTTTGTGAGTGAATGCAGCACAATCGCCAACATAAATGGACAATTTTAAAGGCGATTTTCCCAATGTTTCGATTTTTTTTGCACCCTCAGATTCCAGATTTTCAAATTGTTGTATCTTGGCTAAATATGGTCATATTCGAACAAACCACACATCAATTGAAAGCTTATTTATCCAGCTTTCATATGATGTATAAATCTCAATTTCATAAAATTTACCCATGTGACTGCTTTTGTGGTCCAGGGTCACATATCAGAAAGTCATAATTTATTTGGGGTAATTTTGAATACTAAAATGTAATTTAAACAAGTAAGAATAACAATAAGTGAGATCTGCAATTTCATTAGTATTTTTGAATAGTTATAATTAATTTCCATGTTCAATTCATAATTCAATTGTAACAAGCAAAATGCTTTATAATCAACAATTAAAAAAAAAAAAAAAGTTATTGATTTGAATTACAGTTGTATTATATGGCTGTAAAAATAAATATGCATTATTTATCCTTTTGATCTTTCATTCTAACATTTCATTGAAGTAAAGTAATTGAAATTAGGGGGTAAATCACATTATAATCACAGTTTTTTCCCCTAAATAAGTTGGCCATAATTATTGCACCCTTTTATTAAATACTATTTGCAACCTCCTTTTGCCAAGATAACTGCTCTGAGTATCCTTCATTTTGTGCTCATTGACACATTTTTGTGTTGATTTTGATGTTTGTTTTGGATCGTTGTCCTGATGGAAGATCCAACCACGGCCCATTATAAGATTTCTAGCAGAGGACGTTATGTTTTGATTTTTTGTCTGTTGGTAAATGCTAGAATCCATGATCCACCTCCAGCAGAAAAATCTCCAGCCCACAACTAACTGTGTGCATGGTGTACTTTTTATCCCTGTTAGCACCAAACACATCTGATGGTTTTGCTGCCAAAAAGCTCTTTTTTTGTTTCATCTGACCATAGAACCTCATCCCTTTTGAAGTTACAGTCGTGTCTGACAACTATGCTGGAGTTTGTTTTTGGATTAGCAAGGAGGATTTTTCCTCCCAAACAACATGTGGTGATGTAGGGGTTGTTTGATTATTTTTTCAGACTTTCTGACCCCCAAGACTCAACTAATCTCTGCAATTCTCCATCTGGGATCCTTGGAGAGTCTTTGGCCACTCAAACTCTCCTGCTTGCTGTGCATTAGGACAACATAGACACATGTCCTCTTCCAGGCAGATTCGTAACTTACTTATTTTCTTACAGCCACTTTCTATTTTGTGAAGCTCAACAATCTTTTGCTGCACATCAGAATTATATTCTTTGGTTTTACTCATTGTGATGGATGATTAAGGGAATTTGGCATTTGTGTTTCCTAGTATTTATACTCCTGTGAAACAAGAAGTCACACTCAAAAAAATTATTTTAGCTCTTTGTTCAATTTCATTAATTAAAATGAGCATATACGACACAACCCTTCATAGAAATGATTCCAGCTTAATTTCATTAAATGTAATCAATGTAATTTATAAAAAATTTGGTTTTGAGTCAACATGAATATTTTTCGTTCGTCTTAACCGGATGTCACTCAAAAAATGAATTCTGGCCTCTTGTTAAAATAATTAATTAAAATAAGCAAATTAACACGATTGTTTAATATTGTCACAACTTAATTTGATTGTGTTCAATCAACCTAATCCATTTGTGTGAAAACTACATGAATCATTGTTGTTGACATCTAACTGGGCAGTGGATCTGTAGTTCCCAGCATGCTTTGCAAGGGACTGCATTAAGAGGGTCAATTTAGGGAAAAAGTGTTATTTTATGTGTTTTTCAGTAAATGGAAAGATGTTGTTAGTTAATGTTAGTGTTTAATGTTCAGTTATGTTAGAAATTTAGAGGACTTTCTGTAATGTTTTTGAATTTTGTGGTTACCATTATGCAGAAGAGTGGCGACTGTGTTTAGGCTGTGGGCTCTCAGTATTATATGCTATATGTGCATTAAACCTTGTGTTCAGGCTGTGGGCACTCAGTATACGTGTGTAAACCTCACTCACAGACCTGCACAGGTAATATTATATTACTATGTAAAAAATGGTTTTAATTCAGTTGAACACTAGTAGTGTCTATCGTTAGAAGTGACCGTAGAGCCAAATTAACTAAAATTATAATGTTGGTGATTTAAGGCAGGACAAAAACTAACTGTAGTTAACCTGACAAAACTTTATCTAGCAGGAATGACTAAATTAAAGCTGCAGTCGGCAAGTCTGGCAGATTGAGTGGACTTAGCCAAAATTTTGAATGTTTATAACTCTCATGCCCCTCCCCCACTACCAACGAGCACCCGCCCATCGTCAGTGCATGTGTACCTGATTTTCTGTGAACGCGCGCGTCTCTTCAGCATCGATCAACACCATGGACTCGGAGGTAGGCTGCCCTGGCTAATCTATCCATAGATAGCAATAACCGAGGAATTGGAAGCTTGTTAGTAGATTTTCTCTCCGCCATCACGCTTCGTACAATCTTCAGGCGAACTTCAGGCGTGTCGTGTGCATGTGATATTGTAATGTGCGCGTCTGCGTGTGGGAGAGGGGATCTGTGGCGTGTGCACGAACTGTGATTGACAGTCAGATCGCACACCCCCCTGCGCTGATTGGACCCGATGAGACGGGAGCGGTGGATTTTTGCAAAACAAATAACACGCTCCAGGTGGAGTTAGAAGCTCGGGTTTTTTTCTAAAACCAATTTATTTATGTTGTTCTGTCGGATTATAGTGTAGATTTCACTGAATATGATAAAAAAAAGTTGCCGACGGCAGCTTTAATTTAAATTCATACAACAAGATTACAACAAATTATTTCAAACTAATTCGATTTTGTTGGAAAAATGTAATTCAATTTCGTGGAAAACATTTCCTTAATTTAATTAAGTTCGTTCAACAGATTATTTTTTTGAGTGCATAGCTAGACAATTTCACGTTCCTAGGCAGGTGTGCTAAAAAATGTAAATATTAATGGGAGTATCCTTAAGAGATATTTGGCCAATGTTTTTTTGGAGAAAAACATTTATTTCATGAGATGTTATTAATAGAGATCATTACTGCATTTTTTTACAAGTAAGAATTCCATTTTTACTATTCAATGCTGAATCTAGATATGAAGACTTGAAAATTTCAACTACTCAAATTTGCATTAAAGATTTCAAAAACTCAAACATTGAATGCATGTGTTAAAAGGCATGAGAAATGACAATGGAAACATTTTAGCCACTCTTCTCCAAAGACACACAGCGCTCTGTTTTGCCTTTCATCTCAGTGGGTGGTCATGTCTGCAGTCTCACGCGATCTCTGTGTTCAGTACAAGCCTCCCCTACAGACAGCACGGCGTTTGGGTCACCTTATGTTTAAATATCTCAGATAACACCTGCGAAACAAGAGATCAAGCAAGTGCATGAGGGCACGGCTCCTTTATTCTTGCAGTATGAAGTCTTTTCTCTTCTAGATCTGAACATCATGCAACGCTCATAAAAATAAATTGAATGAGAAAAGCGAATGTTATGTTCAGATGTTCCTAATTTTACAGGGAGTGTTTGAACTGTCAAATTTTTTACAGTAATTTAGAAAAAGGTACTGACAGCAGCAACCTGTCAACAGTAGCATGGCATTCTGGGTCAACGTGTCATTTATGCAACACAAGATCTACTGATATTACATGATTTTCAGCACCTTGCGCACAAACACACCATGTGGTTTGGAAGAAATCTTTACACAACATTTTCTCAACCATGAAAAAAAAATAATTATTGAGCAAATGTTGCCTCAGCTCACACCACTGTATGTTTGTTAACAGCAAGTCAAAACTTGTATTGCCATTTAATTGAATTGCCATTGCAATTAAATCATTAAATTGCATTGCTGAAATCTTGTATTACTGTTATCAGTAAAAGCCATATGATAGCATTAAGAATGAAATCAAATATAGTCATCACACAAGAGCAAAAATCGTTTATTTTATTATTCCCTCCACTCAATTCTATGCTGAAAGTGGCATTTATATATTTGTTTTCATTTTATAAATTAAAGTAGCATAATATGCCAAATACTGTCAGTAATATGATCATGTTGTTATGACATGAACATGTTTCATTTTGACACAAACAGCATTTTTATCAATGCATTTCACTGGTTTAATTGCAATATATATATATATATATATATATATATATATATATATATATATATATATATATATATATATATATATATATATATATATACATATATACATATATGTATATGTACATAATTTTGACCATTTCTCAAAAGTAGCTACAATTGATTTCTTTAGGTGCAACATTTGAAAAAAAAAAAAAAAAACAAAAAAAAAAAACATATATATATATATATATATATATATATACAGTACCAGTCAAAAGTTTGGAAACCCTACTATTTTTAATGTTTTTGAAATAAGTCTCTTATGCTCATCAAGCCTGCAGTTAAAAACAAAAAAAAACAACAACAAAAAAAAACAGTAATATTATGAAATATTATTACAATTTAAAAATAATGGTTCTCTTTTTTAATATACTTTAAAATGTAATTTATTTTTGTGATGCAAAGCTGAATTTCCATCAGCAAGTACTCCAGTCTTTGGTGTCTTATGATCCTTCAGAAATCATTCTAATATGCTGATTTATGATCAATGTTGGAAACAGTTGTGCTGCTTAATTTTTTTTTTATAACCTGAGATACTTTTTTCAGGATTATTTGATGAATAAAAAGTTAAAAAGAAATGTATTTATTTAGAATAGAAATCTTTTGTAACAATATACACTACCGTTCAAAAGTTTGGGAACAATAACTTTTTTTTTTTTTAAGAAATTAGTACTTTAATTCAACAAGAATGTGTTAAATTGATAAAAGGTGATGGTAACGATTTATATTGTTAGAAATGTTTTTATTTTGAATAAATGCTGTTTTTATGAATAAATGCTGTTAACGTTTTACTCATCAATGAATCCTGAAAAAAGTATTCCAAAAAAATATATTAAACAGCACAACTGTTTCCATCATTGATAATAACTGAGTATCAGATCATCATATTAGAATGATTTCTGAAGGATCATAAGACACCAAAGACTGGAGTACTTGCTGATGAAAATTCAGCTTTGCATCACAAAAATAAATTACATTTTAAAGTATATTAAAAAAAGAGAACCATTATTTTAAATTGTAATAATATTTTATAATATTACTGTTTTTTTTTTTGTTGTTTTTTTTTGTTTTTAACTGCAGGCTTGATGAGCATAAGAGTCTTCTTTCAAAAGCATTAAAAATAGTAGTGTTTCCAAACTTTTGACTGGTACTGTATATACATATATACATATATATATATATATATATATATATATATATTTTTTTTTTTTTTTTTTTTTTTTTTTTTTTTTTTTTTTTTTTTACTTATTTTGAAAGGATACTTGCTCCTTATGAATAATGATCATTATATAATCATGTCAAAATGTGTCAGTCATGTCAAAATGTAATTTCAGTCACATTTTAATTTAGGGTCCAATACTCACTATTAAACTATGAACTACAACTGTAACCAATGCAGAATCACACACTTTCGGCAGCAGATTGAATGAATAACGAATAAATAGATGTGCAACAGGTTTTCCAGCATAGTTGATCCGTTGATAATTTAAAAGTCATGAATCAAATATTATATAGTAGGATTTATAGGGTTAGGAACGTCAAAAATACTTCAGCCACCATAGCAAGATCATAGCAATGTGCCAAGCGTTTAGCCACTGGATACAAGTCCATTGAACTGTGGCAGCACTGGTTACCTTCAAAATTGGGCAGGCAGAAGTGATCGATGCCTTCACTCAGAGATTAAGAATGTAGACAGGAAGTTCCTGCATGATTAATGATTGTATATCACTCAACACTGAAGTCATTCCAGCTGAACACTGGCTGTGTTCTCCCTCCTCATAGGCTGTTGATTGCCGATCTCAAAGTTTCCATTAGAGTCATAGAGTAAGAGGGATACGAACACATATAAACCAGATGGGTTTATGGATATTAACTACATTCCACACCCAACAACAATACATACAATTAACATCAACACTGATCCTGATAAAAAGGATTTGTAAGGAAATTTCCATACACACACATATCTCCTTCATAGAGAAAGCAACACCATGGTCAGTTATTAATATAGTTATTCAGTACTGAAAATAATATATAAAAGACTAATAAATAAGTTATATAATATAATATTGTAGTTGTGGTCCTAAGGCTTTGGTCTGAGGACACAGGGGGGAAAAGCTGTTAAAATGGCATATTAAAAGACTGTATAATGGCATGCAGCTTAAATATGTAACTTTTGATTGTACTTCTCATTATTATTGTGCGGATCAGGGCTCAAGTATCAAGTGCCTATGCGAATGATCCTTCAGAAATCATTCTGAAATGCTGATTTGGTGCTCAAGAAACATTTTATTATAATATTATTTTTGTTGTTAACAATGTAATATACATAATATTTATATTTTCTGGAGACATAAATTTTTTTTTAGGATCCTTTGATCAATAGAAAAAGCAGGTTTTATTTGAAATCGTTTTTTGTAACAATTTAACAGTCTATACTGTCACTTTTTATAAATGTAATGCATCCTTCCTGAATAAAAGTAGTAATTTCAGTCACATTTTAATTTAGGGTCCAGTACTCACTATTAAACTAACTACAACTTTTGCCTCAATAAACCCCTAATTACTGCTTATTAATAGTTATTAAGGTAGTGGTTAAGTTTAGGTATTGGGTAGAATTAGGGATGTAGAATATGGTCATGCAGAATAAGGCATTAATATGTGCTTTATAAGTACTAATAAACAGCCAATTTCCTATTAATATACATACTAATAAGCAACTAGTTAATAGTGAGAATTGCACCCTAAATCAGTGTTACTGTTTTTTTTTTTTTTGTTGTTGTTTTTTTTGTTTTAAAGAACAGTCATATAGATGAACATTCAACATTTAATTAATTAATTTTACATTTAGCAAAATTATAAACTTTATGCACACACAACATGCTTCTTTTTTTTTTTTTTTTTGATGCTTGCTTGACCTAAATGTGCATGTCAATAAGGTCATTGAGGTAATGGAAAATGCACCAGGAACATGTTGTTAAGAGTTCTCATGGTGTCTCTGGTTCATACTGAGCGTTAGATGGTCATTAATGAGGTATCTAATGGCAGATGTCTTCCTGACACTGAGTCCCTTTCTGAGTGATAGAAACATGATCCTGATAAGAGGGGAACTCCTGCTGAACAATGAGCTCTTGCATCACACCACCAGCGCATTTCAGAAGAAACCACATAGTAATATGTGTGCTCAAATTAAACCGAAAAATATTTTGTTTTGTCAAAAGGTTTTACTGTATATGTCAAATAATGACGTCGGAGTTACACTTGTGGAAAATTTTATGTGAATGTTATTTCCCTTAAAACAGTGATGTCAATACAAATCATATTCCCCTGAGGCATAAACTACAGATGATTATCTTTACTCTGTATAATCATTCTAACATGATGATTTGTTGCTCAAGAAACATGTATTACTATTATGAATGTTATAAACAGTTGTGCTGCTTAATATTTTTGTGGAAACCATGATACATATGTGTGTGTGTGTGTGTGGGAGAGATTTTAACGGCCCATTTTTTTTTTTTTTTTCACAATTTATAGAAATTTCTCAGAACCGTTTAATTGATCATGTAAAAAAAAAATATATGACTAAAATCATTTTAAGTTACAAAAATACAACTCTGTGTACAATGAAACACCCCCAAAGAGAGGGTCACCAAAAATGGAATTCCAACATCTTTCATGATCTTGTGTGTAAATGGATATCAAAAAGACACTAGATCTTCAGCATACTGTTTATTTACCTCTTTTTTTCATGAACAGCTTTTTTCTTTGCTTTTGGGTGGATATCTTCCAAATACCAGGAAGTTGTAAATCGCTTGATAATAGACACAGACAAAATGGCACCACAGTGATCTCTAGCAACCATTAGTATAGGTGGCATTTTCTTACATCCAAAGCAAATTCACACCATCTGCCAGAAACATGTCCATGCAATCTTCACCCCAAGATGAATGAGAATATCTGCCCAAAACAAACAACATATCTGCTGTGTTGGGTGAATAATAGGACATGTCACTGAAACTTAAGAGAGGATAAATGATAGACACCAGATAAGTGAATGATGCAAGTCTGCAAAGGTTTCCCATGAATTAAATGAAAGTTCAACAAGTCCATTATCTGATGATCTGACGGCCTTTGAGTCTATATATAAGAGCTTGCTCTTTAAAAGCCATCTATTTTTGTCCTAAGTTGCAAGGTTATTTATTTGCATGCTCGGTCCGTGTTGTTTTAGTAGCCAATTCAGTGAGAGGAATTATGCAAATTGGGTTAACAGCACATAATCATTTGGTCGACATTTTACATTTCTGCAGCCATAATCAAAAGAGAATGTACACAAACATCTCTTATAAACAAACACATAGGCCTATATATTTGAGTCACTAAACATATTGCCTTGAAAGTTTTAATTGTGTAAAAAAGGGCAGCTTTTACTGCTTTTGAGTTACATGAAAGAATCAAAACCATATGGGTTTTTAAAAAATCATGACTAAAAAATTTTCATTTTTTATTTTTGGGAGAACCATTCCTTTAAAGACAAATACATATACTAATGGATGCTGAAAACCATCCAGTTGACATCAAATAGCAACACACAAACACAACAATCCGTCACCAGGCTCAAATACAAGTGTTGAATTTATCAGCCTGCTGTAAATTAAAAGAGAGATTTACCACTGTCATTACAGCAACTGGCTGGCAAGAAAAGAAAACGTTTTAATACTAGAGGCAGGACAGTATTATACAGTCAGAGGATAATAGGAAACATGTTTACAAAATAAGCCTGCAAATGTGATGCAAAGTTTGCAAAAAAGATGTAAAAAGACAAAACAGCTCAGACGATTTATCATAGTACACAAACTATTCATTGTTTTGAAAATGTGAATGTTAATGTATAACATTGAAATGTCATTACCTTTTGGAAATAAGCGATTAAACAAGTTACGATTTGAGGAGTGTGCACTAATATTTTCAGCTCCATTCGTTTCCGTGGTGTATCAAGGACACTGCCACAATAGGGGAAATATCATAAATATTCAGGTATACTAAAACCACTGGAACAATTTTTCACAGGAACTGCATTTTACACAATACCGGGAAAATCAAAAAGATGTGATGTTTACGCACGCTCCCGAAAATGAATGCTTATACAATGTTCAGGATAATGCTGAATGAGCTACTATGTACTGTGTAATGCAAAGAAAATAAAAGGCTGGCCAGATCAAGTATACAGTCTATGGTCTCAAATAATCAAACTATCATAATAGTGCCATTTTAATTAGGCCTACCTCATCTGTCAACATGATGCCGATGAATTGTAGAGGTTGTGCAAACAAACCCCTATCCACAACTGCTGCTTTCTCACCGCTGTCATTTTTTGTTGTGTGTTTATTTTGTCATTGTGAGGAAAGCGCGCAGAACATATTTACATATTCATCTAAATGTCACTCTCAGCGTGGAAAGTGTCTGGATGTTTGTTAACAGTATATCGCTGCAACCAACACTTCTAACTTAACAAAAAAGTACTTGGCCGTGAGTATATTTGGCCATTGAATCCCATTCAGGCTCTTGTACATGACGTGTGCACGAGTGCGAGCCTGAGCAATAATTTACAGGCTGCAGTTCACTTAACGGCCACTGGTGTCGCTAATAACAAGGGTTTCTGAATTATACATTTACTGTAGTTTATAAGTTAACATATACATATAGTATTTAAGTTAACATACTGAAAGTAAATAAAATAGTTAACAAACCAGCTTGTTTTTGTGAGTGATCACAAGGCCTTCATTGCCAGCATATTACAGTTGAGTGTCTAAAAAAATACTTTAAAATACATTTACCTAGCTATAATAAGCCGATGGATGGATGGATGGATGGAAACAACCTGTTTGAAAACCATCACTGCGCAAAGATGACAGCTACAGTTGTAATCAAAATGATTCAACCCCCATTTCAAATCAGGTTTATAGGCAAAATTTACTGACTTCTAGCTGTTTGCAATGAATCAATCAAACAATATTAATTGACATATCTAAACACAACAAATGGTTTCCCCAAATTCAACTGAAAATGCAACTTTTAATGAC